>PNEQ01129987.1:0-17543 GCA_003012365.1 Medauroidea extradentata | reverse complement strand
ATAAGGGTATGCCATAAGGGCTGGAGAGGCTACAGGGGGTAGGATATTCAAGGGTATGCTATAAGGGTATGCCATAAGGACAGGAGAGACTACAGGGGTAGGGAGGAGGTATACACTTCCCCTTCATGGCGCTTAGGCATAACTTGTACCAAAAGGATCCATTCCCCTCATTTCCCCTCACTTCCCCTCACTTCCCCTCCCCTCCCCCCCTCCAGGGGCGGGGCTTAAGCTCTCGGCCAATCACAGGCCTCATGGCACTTAGGTGCTATTCGTACCAAAAGACCCCAACAACCAATCCCAGCCAAGACCATGCCCCCCTAATGACCCTCTAGGCCAATCAGAGCCCTTGCTCCACCAAGGGGAGGGGTCGGCCATGTTAAGCTTATGCAGGTTCGGCCGGTTTTGCTCCCAGTTGGGTCAGGATGCCCACCCGGTCCCTACTTCGGCGCTGCTCCACTCTCACCTCATGTCCCCTGCAGCAGAGCTAAAGACGTCGATGTTAAGCGCTGAACAAAATTTCTCACTCATTCAGTTTTATTATTATTATTTTGTCGGTAATAACCTGCTGGATATTGTCGCCGTTGTTCAGCAACACTGTGGGTCAAATGCAGTTGTTTTTAGCCTTGCTCAGGTTTGCCTAAACGAATATACTTCTTTTTTGACAACATTGTCTCTGTGTGCAAAACAAATGCACTTTATAAACTTAACATTTAGTTAGATATGCAGGTTAGGCCTATGTACTCTAGGTATACGTTTGACTGAAATCAAACTTCGACATGGCATTGACACAAAACTGAAAATACACATTTAAAATTCAATTGTCCGGAATCATAAAACGATGATTTAAAGACTTCTAACACGAGCACAAAATTTAAGAAATTTATTGGAAAATGAGCTGAAATAATTTTAATTGCTGTTAAAAGAAAATTCTGGGGTTCACTTGTGACTATGAAAGTCTGCTTTTGACCAGGAAATACATCGAGTTTTCTAAAGGACATTACTAGCGCAAACTATAAATAATATAGGATGCATGTAGCACATGAAAACGCTAAAATGTATCTAACACGAGTACACCGAGATCTCTAATCAATAACGAGTACAGTGTTTCCTCGTCTGAGTGACATCATGGGCATTAAGTGTAAACTGTAATACGGGACATGAAATAAACACTCTGCAATATATGGACGAAAGCATTCACAGTGGTTTACTATAAATTACCTTAATTTTAAGATTATTTCTTTCATACAGACATCAACTTTGAGGAAGACGTGACTGTGGATACATTTTCCAGGAACAGTAGAAGAAGTGGAAATGTAGAAAGCTAAATGGCAGATAAAGAACCGATTCCCACATGCAATTGAAGCAATAGACTGCACCCATATACCCATCATAAAGTCATCTGTACACGATGACGAATACATAAATAAGAAACGATACACAAGTGTCAACGTGCAAGCAACATGCAACAGGTGAGACGAGTTCACCAGTGTTGATGCTTCTTGGCCAGGTTCCGTCCACGACGCCAGAATTGGGAAGAACTATTCAGATATTTACCGAATCATGGAGAGAAACACAACAGGAGCGTTGTTGCTTGCAGATTCCTGATACTGAATAGCCCCCTGGTTAATGACGCCATTTCAGCATCCAGCTAACTGTGTAGGCTACAAATGTCTTTCAACTTACGTTTAAAGCGGGAACGGGTTTGTATTGAATGATGTTATTGCCAACTAAAACAATGCTTTCCGATGCTAAAACATAAACTAAGAATAAAGCTGGACAATATACCATTGTTGATATTATGCTGCTTTATTTTACATAACGTTGCGGAACGCATTAATGAAGAAGACTTCGAACCGCCTGCTAGAGTAAACGGTGTAGAAATTGCACATGCACAACTACATCAGCATTGCGAGCATGTTATCCGACGCAGGGGACAAGAAAGGCGAATTGAATTATAAAATGTAAAACACTTAAACTTGTAAATAAAAAAAGTAGAAATTATTCTTGTTACATCACAAATGTGTACTACTTTAGAATAAATTAAATTAATTCCAGTAGGTCTATATAACACAATGAATTCTGGTAAATGTTGTCATTTAAGTAAAATGCTTGTAACACTTGACTTAAATGTATTATGTCGTGAAGGGAATATGATAATATATGTAATAATAATGTATCAAAAATGAACATCATATCTTACACATTTAAATGCTCCTGTAATTGTATACTTTACTATATTTAAAGTTATTGGTGTACTGTATTACCATTTTTATGTAATGTTATGGCAAATTGTTACAACCTACTGTTGCTGCACCTACTTTGTGTTCTCTCCAGGAAACATACTCATTAATAAGAAATCTGTAGATACAACTAGTGATGTGCCATGCTCGTCAGTTTCGTTAATGCTATTGGTTTGTGCTGCTTGTTGTTTAATCTTTCTTTTCAATTTTAAGTTGAGGAGCTCCTAGTATTTTCTGAAATACTTCAACTGTTCTAACAGAACTAAATGTTCCAGATCGAGCTTTTGAAAGATCTTTAGTTTTCTCGGTTTCTGGCAGGTTTAGTTTTATCTTTTTATAGGACATTCAGTTTGTGAAGAGAAGGTGCTTGTCTCTGTCCGTTTTGTTTTTTTGGGAGTAGCGATTCCTTGAGTTGCATCTTCATCGTTAGAGTCTTTCTGGAACATATTATTGATATCTGTGACCTGTGGAGACTGTGCTGTGATGTCCCTGCAGTTACACCTCCTAAAACGTAATTATAATTGTTTCAGTCATCTTTGGACAACATTGCATTCATGATTACTACACTACTACAAACACACACACATATATATATAGTAACATTTATTCATATAAACTATTACTAGTTGAAGTAGTGCAACATTTTAGTTATTTGCAATAAACATACAAATGTGTATTTCCTCCCAATTATATTATAGAACGTCATTAACTTATAAATATAGTAGCCACCTGTCATTCGAACGATTGAGGGGTTCGAATCGCCTTCAATAAATCTCAGGAAATTATCCTTCCATGTTTTGAAGACAACACGTTTATTTTCAGTTTTATTGACATCTGCTTCCTTCTTCAGTAGTGATTTCATATTTCCTGTAAACATATCTTTATTAATGAAAGCATACTAACCCTTAATAGCCAATATATTTAAGACATTCTCTTATACTTATTTGATAACTTATATAATTTCCAAACAAACATGACAGTCCACCATCACAATATCGGAGGTACAGACAATATACAAGACATTTACAGAAGTAATGACAAACTGTTCAAACACAAACTAGTCTTTTTTTATTGCTACTGCATTTTATTCTTTAGGAGAGTACCTTAACTTTAATGTTAATGAACCTTGTATATAATTATTTTTTATACATTATCTTAGCTTTTATGTCAACGAACCATGTATATAAAATAAACCATGTTTGTATACCATGAGGTATATATGATTGCATTGTTTTGTATGTAGAAAACTTGCTCCTAAGCTGAATTGTCATTGTTTGTATGTTCAAGTGTGTGTATGTATGTATACAAATCTAGAATTGATTTTTCCTGCCAGTTAACTGAATTACACTGTTTGTACAATTCTGTTACTAGAGTGTGTGTATATAGTGTATATACATAAGAATTTGACATGTTATATAGATCTATGGCAATAGCCACTGTAAAGATCTCCACAGAATGCATTGCAAATAAATAAATAAATATTTTGAAGTTTTTTCAAGAGTTGTTCTTCACTCATGGCAACCCCGAACACAGCTTCTACTGTTCGGTTTATTTCGCTCATCGCACTTGCACATTTATTCTTTGCTTCAGGTATCATAATTTTCTCTAATATTACTGGAAACTGTTTAGCTATAGAAACAAACTTCAATTGATTGTCGGACAAAACCCAGTTAATCAAACTTGAATCACCCATTCTTCACACAATAATTCACTATTCATGAACTGTGTGTTTGCATGTGTGTAACATACAGAACTAGGTCCCCACAAGTAACGCACTGTAATCGTCGACTACGGCGGAATACCCGCCTCCCATGTCGCGTCGTTTCCCACTTATTTTTCCCTTCTCCTTCGCCTAGTCAGAGTGCCTGCTCGGGTTGTGTATGACCAAATACCATATAAAAGAGAATGCGCGAAACTCGGCGGAATAACTGGCGATTGCGATGCGCGCACCATCTAGCAGTGCAGGACTGATTCAACCCCCAAGCAATAAAGAAGGTATATGGAGAACTGTGCGATGTACCTAAAATAAGTGTTTTACAACAACAGTATAATATGCTTTAAATGCGAAATATTATTAAAATCAACCAGAAAAACATTAAATTACTTTGCTCTTTGCAAGATATCGCTGTAAATAAGTATACAGTCACTTTAAGGAGTTAGAATTTTGCTAGTACATTGTTCTTTTCACATTATGTACGTACACAATATTTTACAGCTTTGTTTCTTTTTCGGCACTTTTGATTTTAATTCTAAAATTTTTCACATTGATTCAACAATTTAAAATTGTGACACAAAATTATATTTACATTAGTAGATGGGTTATGTGGCTCCGAGGACAAGTGGCTGGTGGCTTCGGAGCCTCGGAGCCGCGCCCGCCATCTTGGATTATGTCATCGCTGCCATCTTGTTTCCGGCCGCCATCTTGTTTCTGGAAGCCATCTTGGATTACATCACTTTCAAAATTTTCCAGAATTTCCCAAAATTAAAAAATTTCTAAAAATAATTTTGGATCCATCCGCCATCTTAGAATGAATTCCCACACCCCCACCTAATTTCCACAGTCATTTGTTTACATGTTCTGGAGTCTGCCATATTTAATTTTTAAATTCCTGCCAATTTTCAGTAGTCATTTGGATACATGTTCTGGAGGCCGCCATATTTAATGTTTAATCTTCCCTGCCAAAATAATCTACTATTATATTAAGTTCTAGGAATGACCACCAGAGGTGCTACTTTGAGGCACCATTTTTGTTTTCTTATTTACTCACTTGAACCGACTCCACCAGTATACACATGTGCTTAAGGGCGGTGGGTAATGTACCATAAGCAGGACTCTTGCCCCTTTCACAAATATTTTTTATGCTTATCTCCAGACATCTAGATTGACAAGTCTTGACAGGTATTATACACAGACCTGTATCACCATCACCAATCATAATTTTTTCAATTTTAAAAACGATTTATAGTAATGTAATAGTGTGGCATGTAAATACTGATTGAGTGTACAAGGACTGGTGCATCTGATGCTTTTTAAGAAAAATTTATGACAGGCATATGAAATAATGTCTCAACACACGCAATGTAAAGTTCTAAAAAATCAAATTTATTAATTAAAATATACAGTAAAATAATAGTACTTTACAGAGACTCCAGATATTGGCTCGCAGGTCTATGCAGCTCTTCTGCTGATACCTTCATTCTGGGAAGACTCTGCACTGGAATAATCATCGCATCCCTTATATACGGTACCAGTTGTTGCCCTCACATTTTACCCTGGCTTGGGACTGGAAACACTACTATTCTAAAGTAGTGCAGGCAGGTTAACAATGCTGAAACTCACAAACCATTATTTACACCTCACAAACAAAGTGAAAAATATCAACGCAGAAACTCACAACCCAAGAAAACTATATATATATCAAAAAATTAAATGCAATATTCAATGAAAACTATATATATATATAATTTCATATTTACAAGAGCGCTATATACAGAAGATTGTGATTAATTATACCTCAATGTAGCCGTAAGGAAGAGTATGAATTCCGTCATCACAGATGATCCTCTTATCATCTCTCCATGTCAAAGCAACCATGTTTGTACATTCAGAGAACACATTATGCTGATGTGTTCGGATGGCACTGATGTAACACTGCTTCACATCTTGCTGCTGGAACAACACTGTCTTGTAGTCTTCAAACGAAAATTTCTTCTGCAAATCAGACTTCTGGACCCCTTTGGCTTGCTTGACTACTTTGTCAACACACCTGTAGCAGTAGAGTTTTGGTCTCAGTCCCACAAATTTGGCCATGATCCCCTCCACACTCGTCTTTAAACTTACCCACCTCTTTCTAGTTGGTGAGTGAGTGGAATTGGTGAGTAGAGAGGTATGCACTTGTGTCGAATTCCGACATGAAGGTTGGGTCAGCAGTTAAGTCATGATAAAAATCCCGAGTTTTAATAGCATACACAAAAGAGTCTGTATCCATGTAGGACAGCTCGAGGTTGTCTCCATAGCGAATCTTCATCACATTGTAGTAGAAACGATACATCAGTGTCTTGGAGAGGTCCAACACTGCAAAGCCTGCATATATGGGCTTGTCAAGCATGATCTCTTCTTTCTCCAACATTATCAGGGACAAGAGATCGGAGTAAATTACTCTATCCTTGAATGATGTTTTCGCGATGAGCTTCTTCACACGTGTCTCTCGACAAGTCAGTTCCATCCTCTGTCGCCTTCTCATGTTTTCCATTAATTTGCCAAAAACTGAATTGTTGGCAAGCTTGTAGAAGTCCCGTTGAAACTCATTCTTGGCAGCCTGACGCTTAAGGGTGTTTAGCCCGATATATGGTTTAAGCCAGGGACTCTGTTCGAATCAGAGGACTCTATGTATCTTCACCACCTTCAATCCATGCTGGACACCTTGTTTGAGATTACGATAGTGCACAACATAGTTCTTCTTTCCTGACAGGGTGGTTATCAATGTCTTCTGTTTTGTTCCTGGTTGGCACTCATTCATAGGAAGAAATGGCAAGTCTTTGTGCTCTCTGTGGAGCTCAGTAGGGTACTCGACATCACATTCTACGATATACCCTAATGAACCCTCATCTGGCACTTTCATGAAGTCAATGCCAGTGTCCACCCATTCAAAGTCTCGCACAGGAAATGGTAAGCACATGGCCCAACAATAGAGATTATTCGCATCAAGGTAATGTAGATACAAGGGTGGCTGACTTGCATCATAGGATTCTGGGATATAACTGTTATTAGCCACAGCACTGCGAGTGATGCATTGTTCAACACCTCCACGAATTCCTGACTCTATAAATATGCACATGTCATATTCAACCAGCAACTCCAGTTCAGCACCTGTGATGCACAGCATTGCATCAAAAGAAAACCCTGGAAGACTAACGTAAAGAGTGCAGTTAAGTCCATATGTACTAACACACACCTGCCTAAAACCTTCAAAGATGTCGCACAGGAGGAGAACATCCATTTTGAGGTACACATCACTGTAGTTGCCTAACATCTTGCACCTGATTTTGTGCATGCTCGAAATAAGCATCTGAAATGCAAGAACCTGTGAGATGGTTGTAAAAGTCGTCCATTTTTGGTAGCCGAGTTGCTTCAAGTCTCTCCCATAATGTTAAATAGCCATAAGGGAAAACACCTTTTCTGGTCACCATCTCCATCTCCTCAGATCTATAGAACTTGGTAGTGTTAGTGAACTGGCTGACAGGCTGGTTCTCGGCTAATTGTGCAAGACTAGAAGACATGAAACGATAAGTATCAATAAAGTGGATAGCATATCGGTTCCCGATTTGCTTCGAGAAAGTGATGATGTGGAATTATGAATATATTTTTATCATATGCCATTTCATTGACTATAAAGTGCTCATCATAAATCAAATTATGAAAGAATACTGGAAGCTTCTTAGGGCGGCGGCAGAGCATGTTGCATTCATTGCATGCAGGACCCAGATACTTTCCTGAAAAATGGCAATGGTCAGATACCTTATGATTTTTCTTCGTGAATGTACTAGAAAAGTAACAGCATTCCTCAGCAGACAGATGATAAAGTAATTCCAGGTTGGTCAAGTGTTTCATGGGTTCACTCACTTCATATATGGCCTTCACTTTCTTTGCGATATCTACAACATCTTCTAAAAACTTCTTTGCAACTTCTGGCTCATCATCTGTGCCCGTGTAGAGAAAAGACTCTGTCGGTAAACATGTAGTTTTTACAGCAGGAATCATGTCACTATCCACATATACATACTTAGTATAGCTGTATGGAACATGCTTTTGGTATGCATAGGTATGTGATGTAGCAGGGTTTGGATGAGTAGTGTGGACAGGAAGTAGCATCGCCTCGAAGTCTGCATACAGTACAATAGGAAGTCTGTCTGCATTTTGGTAGTTCCTGAACTTCATAGTAGGACGCCGTCCATTTTTCTCATACTGAGGCATTGTAACACGAACAGGAGCTTGCGGCTTGCAGTACTTTACATGCTCTTCAAGACACTGTTTGCCTGAAAGAAAAGTCACACAAAGTATGTCATGGTAGCAGGTAAGACACCTCTTGCATACATGGATCGCACTTTTATGAGCAGTGACCTGAGGTCGGATGAGGAAAGAAAAGTTTTTGATGTAGGTGAAGTGGCTGCTGGATTCAGTGGTAAGAAGCAGAAGATCAAAATGTTCTTGTTTCTCTTCATTCACGATCTGTACAGGAATAACTTTCATGTCATCATTTAAAGTAAACACATTGACACTTACTTCTGGATTATTTGTCTCGAAGGTCTTGATCTGGCACAATGGTGTAAGAAACTTGATCCCTGGAAAATTTAACTTAGATTCTAGGTCAATGTACCGCTGGTCCACTCGTTCATAGTGTGCACGAACCATAAATCTGGTTAGGATCGCCCACTTGAAGCATTGGAGATCTTCATTCTTGGGGTTGATGATGGCTTCCCGAGCCTTGATGTCTAGTGGCAGGACAGTATAGCTGGAGGCACACAGAGGGTCGAGCTTATTGATGCGGAGCTGAAGATGCTTAACTGCAGTCAGAGTCCAACCACTACCTTTCCCCATGTAGTATTTCTCTTCCTGGCATATATTCTCCAAGCAGGTTGCAACAGCTTCCTCGACATCATCAGCATTGTAAAGAGGAATATTTTTGGTCTTAAAGGCCCTCTGATCTTCCTCATCCTCATGTGGCTCTGGCTTGCCATATAAACATTCAGGCCACATATTAAATTTTATGGGACCATGTGTATTGAACCCCTCAATTAGCTCTCCAATTATCTTTCCTCGTATCCCTTCCAAGTAACTGCAGATATCTTGGGCCTGGGTGGATGTGTTCTCGGCCACAAAAGTTCGCAAGTTTCCTCTAAAAGCTGTCTCAACTTCCACAAACCCGTGCACTGCTAAACTTTCTCTAGCAACGATCCGTGGACGAGTTGGGGGGCTTGGTTGTGATACACTAGATGGTACTGCTTGATCCAGGTGACGATGTTTGGCAGCTACTGGCTGGACACAAGTCCCCGCAAGCTCTCTCTTCGGAGCAGGCCCACTACACTTGGCAGTATGCCTTGAAAAAACATCTGCCCTGGTAAACTCCTTCTGACACTTGGTACATGTGAAGGTCTTCTTCCCCGGATCAAACTTGCAGGAAGTCTCGTGACGACGTGCATCCCCAACATGAGCAAACACATCATTGCAGAACTTGCAATGAGATGAAGCAAGTTGAACAATATTTCCTTGGCAGGAACAAAAGTGCTTGGACATATCCTCTTTCTAAGCAATGGTCTTCCCGCACTTGCAGCAAATCTGCAGGGCTTCTCTAGACTCATTGGCCATAAAGTTCTGCTCGTGGTGCAGAACATTACAGTGAACAGTAAATCTATGCTCACAATACCTGCACTGAAGGTCCGGACGTGCAGTAGATGTTTTCTTCACTGTAGCAGAACGCGTGATGGCAGCTAGATGCTAATGTACGGGAAAGATGTCTCGGCTGGAGCAGAACGCGCGATGGCAGCTCGACGCTGAACCAGGAGGAAATCTAAACTTCAAACACTGAAGATTAAAGATGTGAAAATGAAATGATGAATAAGGTGAAAATGAAATGTAAGTATAATGAATTAAGGTGAGAAATGAAATGTTAGTATGATGATAAAGAGTGAAAAATTGAATGTAAAAAATGTAACTATAAATCAATATGACGATGAAAACAGTATAGTGATCAGTAAACTCGATGTACAATCGACGAACGACGAGCAAAGACTGAGGAAACCAGGCCTCACAGCACATTTTATGAGCATGTGGTGGTGGTAGAGGGGGTGGTGGTGGTGTTGGTGGAGTGGGTAAATGTGGTGGTGAGGTGTAAATCAGCCTACTCCATATATGGTCATGTTTGAGAATCCTGTGTTGTTATTGGCTGGATCGTAAAAATCCTGGGAAAACCTAAGTCGTTATTACAAGTTTGTACAGGTCTACTGTCCCTACCTGAATTTACTTCCCTGTGATGCAACAAAGGCGATGACTCATCACAAGCAGTGACTGTATCTATTACATGTCTGCACAGGCCCGCAGCATCTGGGCAGTACTTCCCCATATGTGAATAAGGTATTGTGTCATAAGTGGCAGGTCTGTACAGGCATTCGAAAAATCCCCCTCCTCCTTCACCCCTTTCTGACTCTACCTACTCCGCCTCCTCCCCTCCTCCTACTCCTTACAGCACTCCTCTAGTCACCAAGGTATTGCAACACTTCTCTTGGCCTCACCACTTTAATGGTGCTGGAGGTAAGGGCTCAGGAGGGCTCGCGCCAATGAATCATAGCTCGTGACACACTCACTAGACATTCCAGATGCTTGTTATGACATCAAATGTTTGAACATAGCTACCTTGTAGCTTTCAAGTCAAAAGAACTTACCTCACACAAGTCTTGTACAACTCTATACAACTTGAACTTGTATATTTTCGTACTTTAACTCGTAAGTAGTAGTAACTGCTGATTGAGACACACAAACTAATTTGTTCCTTATTCATTTATATATAATTTATTTTCATAAAGACATGTATTTAAATTATTTTTTTATCAGTAACCATTTTAACCTTTGTCTCCTAAGTAGTATAAGTAATTTTCAGAAATCAATATTTTGGTTTACTAACATATTACAACTCTGTTTATGTTAAAGGAGGTATTACTAAATGGCTAGGATATAAAAGAAATGAAAATTCATTTTATCATGTTTAATTTTTTCTCTGTGTAATACATAAATAAACTGACATACATAGCCCTATATATACATCATACCAGCATTTTCCATCATATACCAGAGTCCAACCACATATTACCCCAAAAAATATTTACATACATCATGAATCTTCAAGTACTTTTAAAATGTCTTTGAGTATAGCACGAACATGTTTCCATACCAAGGAAGCAAGGTAATCCTCTCCTACAACAGGACACATAAAAGTAGAATCACCAACAACGTCCTGTCCTTCCGAGGTTGCCTGGGCCCCAACATCGCAATTTAGAATTTGGTCACCATCTTCAGCATCGTCACAAGGTGTAGAGGAGGCTTCAGTCTCAGAGAGGTCTGGCGACAACAGTCTCTGCATAGTTAATTGCTTTTGCAGTATTGCATGAGCTATAACATCTTCAATGGAGGCAGGAAGTGGTGCATTGCTCCGCATGTTGAACACAACACATTTCCCTTCAGAATTGCAGCCAATCATCTCTTGACAATGTTCCCAACTCGTAGGATAATGTGCATACAACCAATGTTCACACAAGTTACACTCTTCAGTGTATTCACGGTAGTTGCCTTCACTGTCCCAGTAGGAATACTCAACACACTGATCTCCAGGCTTTATGTGTTCGTAGTGCTCGGCAGGAGAGAAGCGTTGCATCTTGTCACGTTGATGGTCTACAGAGAACTGAGCATCTTCACAAAATGGCAGAGGAACCTTGACAGTGTACTGTGAAAAACCCTCTCATCTTCTATATGGAAAACAGACACAATTTATCAGAATGTCCCATATTCTTGTACACATACGACTGAAATGACACTTGATGTAACAGAACAAACTTCCAGAAATTTCTGCTTCATTTACACTTGCACACTCGTCGTTACATGTTGCCTCCTCCAACTTGACTGATAATTAATAATTGTCTTCACCGACATATGTTTACATTTTTTCTTTTGTAATATCCCTTCAAAAAATTTGCTGGTGAGAAATTAATATCTTGCAACAGTTTTTCTCTATACACAGGACACAGGTGAGAAGCACAACCAGCTGTAAGGTATTGCATATGTGTAGATGTTATTGCACTTATGTAATGTTCCAGTCCATCACATTTATCCACAACAATACTCTCTGGTGTCTAAACCCCTGATTTCATTTGGTCCAGAGTCAGTGGTAGTGGCAAAAATGGTTTGCACAAATGAACTGGGCAGTTGTCAACATCACACACAAAACAAGCAGTTACATTGCTAGCAGTGCATGGTGAGAAGGGGTTGAACATTATTGGTTGCCATCTCTAGACATTTCAAAATATGTTCTGTTTAGAATATCACTATTGCCCACTTCACTTAAAAATTGAATTTCATAAATTACACACTGTTTGTTGGTGACCACGCTGGCATAGTTATCTACCCAGGGTTCGAGCATGGGGCGAGGTATAGCTTCCTCCTTGGCAGGGTCAGGTCGTAGTACTGGTTTGTAGTCTTGAACATAATTGTTATCTTCAGAGTCTTCAAAAATATTGCGAGCTTCTTGGCTAAAGTATTTATAAATGTCACTGAGAACTTTGTCACTAATGTTTATATGGCTGTAGTTAGGATCTTCTATAATTTTTTTTACAATCCTTGTAAATCTCTTGCTTGATACATGAAAACAGAAAACTTTCAGTCCCATGGCCCCCATACATGATGATGGATAAACAAGTAACTCTGCCAGGAATCGAGCCTGTATCGCCGTGGTGGAAGGCGAGTGGTCTGACCACAATAACGCGTGGTCGCAGATGCATACAAATACTAATAATTGGGCTTTAGTTCAATTGAAACACAAACATCAGCCAAACTCACTAACGGTCACCAGCCAAGGCCAGTGACACAGGAAAGAGTTCATAAGATCGTCTTGGTTTTCATTTGTCTACGCTCACTACTGTACAAGATGAATAGAGCATAAACAATGACTTTAAGACTTTAAATGGCTGTCGATTACATGGCACAAACCCAAAACGGTTGTGTAATTGACAAAAGGTAAACAATAAAATGTGGTTTTAGAAAGCCACATTCTATTCCCTCTTTTAGTTTCTACTCTGTACGACTTCCGTTCTGAAAATGAAACTATCATTCTTTTGAAAATAAAGCCAACCAAGATTAAGGGTTACGTAATGGTGTACAGTTAGAAAAAACTACTGTAATATATTTTTTCTTGGCTTCTGGTTCTCCGACTCCAACCTCCTGATGATGACAGCTGCAATGACTACCGAAACGTCGCGAGACAATCTCCTGACGCGGCTTACACCCAGAAGTCAAGAAAATTCAGACAACGGCCGCGAAAGCCTGCGATTTATTTTTACTGTGATATATTTCGGCTTCGCAGAACTGCAAATGAAACTTGTTCATAAACGAACCTTAAAACATCCGTTTTGTAGCTTAACTGGTAATCAAATAGCTCATGTTAATTTCAGTCCCGGCAGGAATAAAATATAAATATGAATTGAGTAGTCCAGTTCGTCCATCACCAAGGAAAAATGAGTTATGAAAAGGTTTGTGTAGCTTTAAAACGTGTACTAAAGTTGACGTGATGATAGTTTCCGAAACTCGCCTTATTCAAAAACCGATACACTTTGAAAAACTGCTTCAGCCACGTCATAAATGGGCTCGCAAATCAGTTTTTCGCGATTCGCTCAGTTTTAGTGGAAGTGGACAAGATGAGTTTTTGGAACTGGACTACTCAATTGTAAGAAAAACGAAACTAATATAAGCCAGAAATGAAAAACAGAATGAAAGAGAACCTAAAATGTTCCGTTTAGAATGGAACTGGAAACTAAATCAAACACGTTTATTTCCGTTCAAGCAATAATGTAAAATTGGACTGGAATTGTTTACCTAGGACAAATAAGGTGTGTTGTGGTTTATTTAAACTGTTTTACACCATTCTCATTCCAAAATTGTTTATTTTTATTTTCATGGCCTTGGAAAGGCATGCAACAAGCACGGTAGGATGGTATTGTTGAGCCTGCCGAAATCTTCCAATATGTTTGTTTAGGGTCTTAACAATTTTGCAAATGGTTATTGATTATACTTGTGAGGTTAGTGATAATGGTGTGAGGGGGAAAATGGTGGGTTCTTGTCAGTGACTTAATGTACAGTGTAAAAATGGAGACCAGTGTGGTAATGACGTTTGTATAGGTAGAATGTGTTGGTTATTTTTTAACAGAAACAGTTTTATGTAAAAAAATACTTATTAATTATGTGCATAAAATGACTGGGATGGTAAAATTGAATAATGTGAGCATGGAGTGCGATCTCGTCACACTTAGCAATGTAGAATAAAACGAGAAAGCAGCACGAAAACTGTCAGAGTGAAATTGTTATTTTGCAGTTTACGCGAATACATTTGCTTGTGTGTTTTTCTGCTTCATTGCAACGGCAGGAAAAATACGTGTAGTTTATGGTTGCAGTTGTTATAATGTGAAAAAAACATCAAAATAGTTTTTTCGTTTCCCGAAAGACAAAGATCTTTATTTTTTTGTTATTAAAATATAGGGGTTATGTATACACATATACTGCATAGCATGTGAACCTTATATAAAGTACAACACTTTAAATAAATAATCCAGTACTCCAATATGGCGGCATTAGCAATATCTACAATGTCGAGCAGAAGGTTGCCGAGCATGGCCGAAGATTTCCGAAGGTTAATAAGCTTGACCGAGCATACCCAATGTATTTTTTAACTAAATAATTGTTATATAAAATTATATTATTTAAAAAGATTTTATTTTTATTAAATTAATTTTTTAAATATGTACAGTGTTAGGATGGAATGCGAAATCAAATTTTTTTTCGGAAGACTCAGAAGAAACCTCCAAGACGGCGATGGAAAACAAGATGGCAGAATTTTAATTTTATTTGAATTTTTGATATTGATGTCGTCTCCCTGACGCCCTTTAACTTTTGCGACTAAATCACACATATTTAATAAATAAAAATTGAATAAAATTATTTTATGTATTAAAGCTTTTAATTAAAAACCTCATATTAAAAAACTTTTATATAAAAATTATTTAAATTAACTACCGACACATTTTGCCCAGACGAGCTCCATCGACACACTGACTCCCCCACCACTTTTTACATGTATATATTAATTCCCCCCTTCCCAACACCATCACGCCCTCATAACTCCCTTCCTCTTCTCTTTCCACTCCAATTTCCAACCTACCTCTCTTCTCTTCTTCATCTCGACCGTCACTCACCTTCGATCCTGTCAGTACATGTCACCCACTCCCCTACCTTCAGCATTAAATGTGTATAGATACAGATTTCCCTCTACTCGGCTATGTAATATATATCTACACAAGTTTTATTTTTCTGTCATGAATCTACCTTTCTGCACATTTAATGTAATATGTTTGTGCAGAATTTAATTATAATACTCATTGATCACCCATGGTAAAAAAAAACCCCATTTTCTAAAAACTGAACTTTATTTCACAATATATTTCCTACAAACTACTACATGCAAAAACGCACAGATTCCCTTGAAAATATTATGGCTTACATTTTTTAGAAATTTTGAATTTTTTGGAATTTTTTGATGGTTTGAAATTTTTAGAAATTTTTCGGAATTTTCGAAATTTTGGAAAATTTTGGTAATTCGACACTCAAAGTCAAGGTCACGGTTAAATGTCAAGGTCATCCAACAGGCGGCCGGGGCTATGACCTCACAACATTGTGGGGGTGCCTCATTCGGGCAGGCACCTCACACATGCTCCTGCACCAACATTGGCCAAAACGTACACTAACATTAAATGCAATCGACCTCTCTGTATTTGCTATTCTTTAAAATATTCATTTATAATCTTATTGGCATACCTACTGACTGTAATTTGACTTGATTAGTGCCAGCAAAAAGTGATTCAACCTGGCTGCTGAACTTCAACTGTCTTTGACACATTGCCGCTAGCGCTCGTGCCACAGACACAGTTCAAAATTACACCAACAGGTGGCATTAGGTATTCGCAGCTTCGCTGCGAAGCGAGTGGAGTCAAGTTGAGCCATAGAGTGTGTTTGTCCATTGTGTAATAAATATGCGTTTCTGATAAACACATACAATAGTATTAGAAGTGACTGTTCATGAATATCATTGTTAAATGATTTGACGTTATTAGTGATCTGTAAATTGTGTTTTACGGTCGCCAATCTGAGTATCTGGAAATAGAAACAGCATTATTTTTTCTGTTTCACACATTAAGGAAAATACATTATTTATTGTTTCTGTTAAGTGCGTCGTTGCCATTTATGGCAGTATGCTGAATGGAGCTTATATTCTTGAATTTCTTGTGTCATGTATGTTTTTAGTGGAGATTTTGAACAACAAATTAATGTACTATGCTCGCATTTACGAGATTCATAACGGCAACAGTGCGTGTATCTTATCAATTAGAGTAGATGCAGAGAAATCTGTGTTATAAGACGTTAATTCACAGGTATTTATAGCTAAGATTACTTTTGAGTATAACATATGTTCAGCATCTGTGAATTTAATGTGAAGATATTATAGATCATATTTTTCGGAGCAGTGTAATGCAAATGTAAACATTGTACAAGCCCATGTAAATAAAAATACGTGGCTATGTTTATGTTTACATGCAGCGGAAATATATAAACTGGCAGAAAATAATTATGGCTTTCTTGAGTGCTTACTTTATCCCGACAACTGTTCTGGCCATCACATCTTGGCGCATTCTCAAATCTAGAGCAGTACAAACTGATACTATGTTAACTTGATGTAACATACTCAAAATAATACCTGGACGTGAAGTGCAAAAGGGCTAGGTTGCCACATTATGCAGAAAAATGCTACCGTAAAATATTTTTTCACTAATATTTTCGACTCCATTTCAGCCCAAGATTGACGTAGTGGGCTTATTATACAGCCGTTTCTGGACAGCCTTGTATGTATGTGTGTAACACACCACACACATATGTATATACATAATGGTACAGAAGGTAAATCTTGGAATCTTTAAGTTGAGTACTTTAATTTTATTGCACTCTAGTGCAAATTGTTGCGTGCCATGTACCTGGAGGCCGGCGGTCTGCGGCTGTTTCGTAACACTTTGTGGGCTGGCCCATGACTCAAAGCCCGGGTGTCTCGTGGTGGGAATCCCGCCGAATAGATACCTGTTCCAACTGCGCTTTAACCCTTCGGGGGTGGCCTACATGACTAAAATCATGTCAGAAACATGATGTAATGTCTATTTTTAGATCCTGAAATGCGGGGAAGACCCGACTGTCTTGCCTAGTATAAAAGCGCAGAATCGGCACATTTGAGGGGAGTTCGCTATTAGAAGTGCTAGAGGAAGGTGCTACGCCTGTGGAGAGAGACTGGTGAAGACATCTTGGTGACGTCAAAGTCTACTGTGAGGCGGCAGGCGGCTACCTTCGGAGCAGTGTTGGACGAACCAAGAGGACTGCTGCGGCGGGCTGACGGGCGAAGAAGAGGTACGCGACGGGAGTCGAACCGAAGACCTCAAGAGTGAAGACAG
>PNEQ01129986.1:0-51009 GCA_003012365.1 Medauroidea extradentata | reverse complement strand
TTTAGCGCTCCTGTTTACAAGGGTGTTTGCAAACATGCTGCAACCAGGCTGAGGGTGTTTGCACGTTTCTGGCAACCGAGGCAGGAGGACGGTTACAGGGTTTGTTCACAGGATGTTTACCTTTACTTTTATTTCCTGTTTTGTTTCGAACAAATCTGAAACCAAAACAAACTGTATTTATGTGAAATATGGACGGAACTTAAGTTATTTTAAAATGAAATGATGCAATATTAATTTTTCATCATATACTGGTGCACAATTAAATTTATTTCTACAATTTATTATGTTGTACATGTAAAAAAAGATAGTGAAAGTAGTTTATTTTCCAATAAACGTATTCGTGAAGAAGTATTTTCCTTTATACAGTCCAATTCTATTCCTGATAAGACAATAACAAGTACACAATTTCGTAACTCCATGGTGGTAGCCATTTATGTTTACTGAATATTGCATTTTAGCGATTTCTTGTAAATGGAAACAGATTCGGCAAACGCTTGCTAACAGCATGTGACCAATTCAACCGCTAAAATACGCCTAAAGACGTTGGACAACATCCCGACTACTGTAAAGTGGGTATATTTTGCACCAGCATGGGCAACTATGTACAACCAAAAATATTTGTTTCTTGTTCGTTTGGTAAAATAAAGCCACTTCACGACTGGATATTTAAAATATTACGACTTAATACCATCGAATAAAATCACTTGTCTTTGAACTATCAGCACAGAAAATATATTTGTTGGTGGTGCGAAGTATACCCAGTTTATGGTATATAACTATTTCGGTATTATTTGTTGATTTCTTGGTTTGTTTCTTCTTTTTCTTCCCTCATTTGCTCGTGCGTAGTCCTTTTAAAGTAACTGTGGGTTTTCTGCAACTCGGCAACATTAGATAGCTGTGGCGGATATTCAACAAAACACTTCAGATTGCCATACGCCCTCATTAAAAAAAATAATAATTCAAAGTTCATATAGTGTTATCCTCAAAGATGTTATAAAAGAACTGGACTGTTACGCTGTTCTTTTGTTACATGACAAAATTGAACGCCGACATATTGCAGCCGAAGATAGGGAATTGGGTACTTTAACAGGGGAGGGGGGTAACGATTTTTTTTTTTTTCAATAAAAAAATTTTGGTATAGGACATCGCATGTTATGAGCTGCAATTTGATCGCACAGAGATAGTTCGTCAGCACTGGTCTTGCACTCCTTGGTTGTTCTTAACACTCCTGCCAGTGTCACCCATATTATCTCCCTTCATGGCCTACCAGGAAATGTAGGGGGCCTGGGGCAAATGGTTTTAGGGGAATGAGTTTTTAAAATGTAACAATACAAAATATCTTTTAATTTTCGGTTTGGGGGCCCCGTGCAATTAGGGACCTGGGACAATTAGCCCCATATGTCCACCCCCTTGTGGCAGCCATGTCTCCCTTATTGCCTTCAGGAGGTAAAAACCATCAGGCGAGGACTTCTTCCAAGCGCAAGTCAAATCTCTTCATTATATTTATGATAGTTTATCTGTTGTACAATAACGTTAGCGTCTGTCGGCTCTTGTCAAGACCTGTAATATTCTAATGTTAAGCTGCTCATGGTCAAATGGCCACTTTTGACGACCAACGTGTCGAGGAAGCAAAACAAAATTATTAGGAATGACTGTTATCGCGGGAAAATTTGACTGTTGGGTTTCAACGCGCGTTCAGCTTACCAGAAGATTATTGCCTTTGGCTTGTACGTGAACCAATAAGAGTCTCGATATTGTAGTATCTGATGCCTGCTGTTGGTCTGCAGACAGCTATGTCATGGCCGACGTACCTCACCCGATCTTATGTGTTGCCAGAAACTACAGCGTTTTCAAGGGGGTATGTTGGAACAACACATTTTCGCGATATAGCATTGTTAGAGGTGATGGTATATCGCGAAAATATTTTGTGACTACGTACCCTACATTGCAGCGGCGTCATTTCAGGTTTTTCTAGGGGGGGGGGGCAAGATTTTGTTTTCCGGCGACAGTGACCATGTTGCACCATTTTTATTAATTAAGCATGTATAAATTAGATGCTTTAATAATAAAACTTATGTTTTATGTGCTTAAGTTAGCATTATTTAAATTTAAAAATACAAAAATGTATTTATACACATAAAATTCTAAATCCAGGGGGGGGGCATTTGCCCCCCCCCCTGTAGACCCAAATGACGCCCCTGCTACATTGTAGTTTCTTGCAACATACATGATCCTGTAATATATTGCATACACAACGTAGCTGTCTGCAGACCAATAACATGCATCAAATATTACAATATCGGGGTTCTTACTGGCTCAGTCAAATAGGGCAACAGCTCTACATACAAGGTAAAGCCAGTAATGTTCTGGTAAACTGACCGTGCGTTGAAACCCAACAAAGTCAAGCTTCCCCGCGATAACCGTCATCTCTGTTGATGGTATATCGTCGCTTCGGGCGTTAACTTTTGAGTTCATTGCGCTTATTACTTGCACTGCATTGTTCATATTTTAAAAAAAGTTGCGAAGATATACACATAATTCAGGGGTGTTAGACGTACCAGGATCCTGGTACACGTACCAGTTTTCAGGGTGCTGTACCATGTACCAGGACACTTTCGTCCTGGTACGCGAAAGTACCAGGATTTCAGAATTTTGCAAATAGTATTAAAATGCATCATTATACAGTATTTTCAGCCAAATCTTTCTACACAAAAAATATACTTGGCACAACACAACTTCTGAATTGTGAGCATGAATCTGTGCATATAGTTATTGCAGGTTATTGCAAACTATTGCCTGTTGAGCGTTGGCAACACATACTTGTGTACATCTATGTTAGATGTGAACATCTGATTTTCTGTTAACTAAGAGCATTCTTTAAACTTTTCTCTTAAAATACTTAAGACTTGTTTTAGAACGTCGTCTTTTTCATACCTGTAAGCATTCGAAATTTTTTATGGTGTTAGTACCAGGATTTTGAAGTTACCATCTAACATCCCTGTACACATTGTCTGTGAAAAGAAAAGAAGTGCTCGTGTTACTGCGACGAGCCTAATGGGTAAGAATACAGATCTCGGGAAAGGTCAACTGTTTGCTAGGTTTCCATATAGCACGTCCATATCTAGCGTTATTTCGATACTGGCGTGAACTCCATCTGCCTAGTGCGCCGCTGCTGAATACGTGTGCTTAGTCGTTAAGGCGACCGCCTACCCCACGCTTCAAATGCGTTGCAGTGTGTTCGTAAACAGGTTTTTTTCTATGAAAATATTCCTCGTGTGCCCATTGTGCCAACGTACGAAAATAAAACAAACTTCAGACAAGGTCGGAACCTCATTGTTAAGACGCCAGGCTCATTTAAAACACTGTTTTTAAGCCCTCCAGCATGGCTAAATGCAGCCTTTTCAGACTTCCGTACTTCAAAATGTACTAACCGGGTGTATGTGAAACTCTGATTGCGACCTGCACTGAACTTAGTTGCAGACCTTCCACCAATAAAATTATATGGTCACCGCTTAATGTCCCGTAGTAAAAAACCGCTCGACGGGAACCTTGCACGCTAGTTCAGCGCTTGGCTCGTTGATGCGCGCTTCAAGGTCGACCTTACTGCTGCGTTGCTTTTGAGCCTCTCACGCGCGGTTAGGCGGCGCCCTTAAGAATTCTGCCTACCTCATAGTTCTGGCGGCAGCAAGGTAAGTGCTTTACACGTTAAATTAGATTTGCTTGGACTCAGTACTGTTCTGTGATATCGCTTCAGGATAAAACCCTTTTTCTGCATAGAGTGGAGGGAAATATTGCTAAACTAATAGAATTGTAGGGAAAAATAGTAAATAGCAGTTTTCAAGTGCTTTAAGAGGGCGTGGTACAAATTTCAATGCTGAAGGCATTAATTTACAGCTGTGGGTTTCTTGAAGCCAATTTGCGAAAATTAATCAATGGCAATCCTAGACAGTGGATTTAGCCAACGTTTTAAACAAAATTGTTTCCAGTGTTACGAGCTTCTGAGGCCCAATCTCTGACTCCGGAACCTCGTGCATTTAACTGCGTCGCAAGAGATCACGCGTAACGAATTAGTAATTCTGGATAAATATTTACTCATAAAGTTGCCAAATACCATTATCTAGGATTGTCATTGAGTACTTTATTTGTATTGCCCTCGAAAAAAACGTAGAAATCAATTGATGTTTGCAGCGTGTATTCATCTACCACGCACTCTTAGGGGCGCAAAAAAGTTTTTTTTCCTCGCAGTTTTCAGGTTATCGAAAAACTCGCAAAAAATCCTGTAGCAATGTGCGTGGCACCGAGATGAATAAAAAGGTTAATGGCTGCGTATATTCAGCAGGCACTGAGCGACATCGCCCTTAAAACAACTAACATAACCGTAATTCAATCACACAAAGTGCAGCCACTACATTGTTTTGAATAATACGGTGACAAGAAGGAATCTTGCGATTTTCCGCTGTATCTACCTATGGGTAGGGCCCGGTAGTTTTCGCGAAAATATTTTTGCAGCACTTTGTTTTAGTGTCTTACGTGCGCACTTGCATCTCTACTTTGTGGTCAGTGATTGGATGCCGTAACATTCAACGTCTGAAGGTTAAAACCGCAAATCACAGACGTGTTGTGTCGTAGTTATCCGCGTACTGATTGGCACAGTCAAATGAATAACGACTCTGTACAAAAAACAGTCTGCCAATAATCATGAAGTTGAGCTGCAGGTGTGCACGTAAGACACTGAAACAAAGTGGGGCAAAAATCTTTTCGCGAAAACTACCGGGCCCTACCTATGGGCATTTCATTGCTTTATTTCGCTGATTGGTATTTGCTTGTTCTGATCAGCTTGTCCATGTGATTGGGTAAGTGGTAAACGCTACAGAGTGCGAGAGGGGGGGGGGGTAATCGTTCTCCACGAGGCTATGTATTTTTGAAAGCCTCCTGCGTCAGCTACGGAAGACCAATTTGGATGTCGTCTCCCACGTTGGTTGCACCAAAGCGTGAGGCTTCGAGCTGCTTGTAATCCACTCCTCCAGTAAAGCTAGCTTCACACGACACATTGTCGGCTTCGTGCGAAATCTTGTACATAACCTTTTAGTTCAAGAATGCCATACAAATTTCGTTCGAAATGAGAACATTCGCAGGGGCGGAACTAGAATTTAGTTTTTTTTTTTTTTTTTTTTTAAGCCTGGTGGCTAGGCAACATTTGCTGCAATTATATGGTGTCACATGCTACATAATGTTTGGCACGGACAACGTGACAGTAAAAAATTGTACATAATTAGGCAAGATGCTACACCGAACTTAAGTCGTGTTTTCTGTCACTTTACGAAATAAAATTTACGTGCGACCGCCTTACTCACAGCTGAAGGGGCCTTCATTTAAAATCTGGTTTAGTGTGAAATAATAATTTAGCTGATTCTTAGTGAATAAGTAGCTAAAATCAGTTATTTAGTTGCTAATACTGGTTATTTAGTAAGTAAATGTGGTTATTCAGTATTTTAGGCTGGTTTTATTGTAACATTTGTTGGTGTTCTTAGTAACTGAAGTCACTTATTTATTAAGTGGAATTGTTTATTTAGTAACTAAATCAAGCTGTGTCATGTAGTGAGAGTGTGTTCAATTTCAAGGACAGTAGGCAAGAAGTGTAGCGAGTTGCCTAACTCACAGGCGCAGTGTTGTTTACTGTAGCGAGTGTTTCCGCGTTGTAGGAGGGCACTGACTTTGTTATCTCTATATAACCGTACTTGTATTATTCGCGTGACGTAAGCGTGTAACTTGCCTCGCCGAGTTGCATATCCCCGTAACGTCTTGATAACACGTCCACAAGCTAACATATTTTCTTTTTTTTCTAGACTGAGCCCGTCCACAAAGCTGAGCTTTGGTTTTATACACGATTTACGTGTTATTTATTTTCCTCAACATGCCTGACATGGTAAATGTTGTGCCTTTATTTTTAAGAAGAGAGCTGGCGCTGTTGTAAAACAATAGAAGGAAGGACCCGGGTTCGAATGAGAGATTTTGGTCAGAGCTTAACATCGAGGTCTTTAGCGCTGGCGAGGGGTGACATGGTGTGAATATGGAGCAGTGCTGGAATGAAAGGGTGGGGGAAACGGAAGATTCCCGAGAAAACCCGCCGATCAATGGCATCGTCCGGCAAGATTCCCACATGCGAACCCGGGTTCAAGATTCTTGGTTCGGCCATTGAGTAATAAAAGATAATGTAATTAGCCAAGTCATTATTGAAAATTTTTAAAGTAAATATTGCCAAATTTGGGACCAGAAGGAAATTAAGAAAATCGAGCATGCTTTGTGACCTGGATTTAATGATTTTATATTTACTTACTTGAACTTATTTTTATGACTTAATTTTTTAATTCAGAGTACGTCCCGACATGAAGCATTACTCAACAGAATTTTTTAAGCTTAAGTGAGCTGAGTGTTGCCCATATGAGACTGAAATAAGTAAATATTAAGTTTATCGCTAATTACAATTACACAGATCTTAAAATAACTGTTGACACGTTCTCTATTTCCTACGTAGCTTTCTTTTTCAATAATTAACATAACGGTTTTGCTATGGCTACATTTAATTAAAATACAGTCTAGAGAAACGCTCTTTAGTTTCTACAGTTTTTGCGATAATTATTTTTTTAAACTTAAACGAAAGCAGATATCAAATATTTGTCTAGCAGTTTTGTTTAAAATGGTTTTTGTAATGATACACCCCAAAACAAGAGATTTCACTGCCATTTAACCATAATTTCGTTACTTACATAATTAGCTAAAACCATAGTATTTACTGTCGTGAACAAATCAGCCAACGCGGAGAAAACTATTTTAAACAAAACTGCCTGACATATTTTTGATATCTGCTCTCGTTTAGGCGTAAATAATTAATACTGCTAAAACAAGTAGAATTTGAGAAAAATTAACGTGTGCTCGAGTGGCTGATACATAAAGTACGTCGTTTTAAATTAATTCCGAGTGTAGTTTTCTGATTTTAGAAGTTCACACATGCTGTCTAGTCGATGTAATACGTGATGTGTGAAGCGTTTGTTTCGTCTATGAAAGGCACTAGTGTAAGACCGCAGTCCACTAAGTGTTTACTGCTTTGACTCACTGCTAACCTTGCCATTCTTCCTTCCTACCTACCAGTGAACACACAATCCTCTTGGTTTGTGCAACAGCAGAACAATACAGAAGCAATGGTGTTAAATAAACCGTCAGAATATTGTCCTTCCAAGACAAGGCAGGGTGAGGCTTAGAAATTATGAGCTGTGTGTCCTTGACTATTTTTCCAGTATTTTAGGTAAAGGCCTATACACAATTGAATACTTTAGCGTTTGACTTTACGTTTCCATGACTTTATGTATTTCGTCAATACACAATACAAATGTAAAGTTAAAGTAACGAAAGTTGAAAAACAATTGTAAATCCGTTTTTTGAAACGGAAATGTTGTGATATAATTCATTATATATTTACCGTAAAAGAATATGACGTAGATATTAAAATAATAAACCCAGTTATTAATATTTTTTTCAGAACAAAAGCAACGCCATCTATTGACGCAACATAAAGTTCATGTACGAATATTTTTCCAACGCTACTTACAAGGATTCTCGAGTACATTTGAGAAAAAAAATTTTTTTCCCCACGAAATCCCAATACTGGAGAACAGAACTGTGCTCGGAAATAAACATTTTTCGTTCTAGTATACATAATCATCTGGTTCTCTTTGCGAACGGCCATCTTGACTTTGACTTTAGGTTTCAGTTTTCCGGAAACGTAAAGTCAAGGCTGCTTGACTTTCGTTTTGGCGACGCCAAAGTGTACGACTCCATAAGAATCCATGTATTGAAAGCTATCGTAAAGTCAAATGCTAAAGTTTTCAATTGAGTATAGGGTTTAAGTATGCAGTAGGGTTTAATATGGCCGCCTGAGTAAACGTGTTTGGCGTGTTCGAGGCGTGAAAACGCGGAAGCAATATGGGTGACTAGCACCCGCACCAACCCTTTCCCTAGCCTCTTAGGCGCAAGTAGCTATACTATACTAACGTGCAGTCATCTCATCGACAACTCGCTCCTACGAGACATTCAGTGGCGACCCTGCCGTTTTATAACGAAATTAAAGATGTAGGTGTATTGTACACGCCCATACCTTTTAAATGAATCTGCGCCAACACTTTCATACATAAGAGGACGTGGTACATAATTCAACGTCAAAAGCATTAATCTATAACTGTAGGTTTATTAAAGCCAATTTGCGAAAATTAAACAATAACAATCCTCGACAATAGTTTCAGCCAACGTTTTGATCTAAATAGTTTCCAGTGTTACGAACTTCTGATGCACAATCTCTGACGCCGGAACCTCGTGCATTTAACTGCGTCGCAAGAGATCACACGTAAAGAATTAGTAATTCTGGATAAATATTTACTCATAAAGTTGCCAAATGTCATTATCTAGGATTGTCATTGAGTATTTTATCCATATTGGCTTCGAAAAAAAGTGTAGAAATCAGTTTATGTTTTCAGCGTTTATTTATCTACCACACACTCATAAGGATCACAAACACCCATTTTTGGTAACGTAAAAATAAACTTTAGAGATTCATGGAAAAACTATTGAGAATATATTTTTTTAAACTGAAATATTGGCATATATTTGCCATAAAAGCATATCACACAGATATTTTAAAAATAAGTCGAGTTGTTTAAATATTTTTCATTTATGACATTGTTTCGATGAAACTTACAATTGCTTCTTTAAAGCTATTTACAAGGATTCACGGAAGACCTGAAATGGTATTATACACATACGTACATTACTTACGCTCTTTGAGAAGTTTTCGAATAATCTGTGGCCGAGTTCTGCACGCCACTCGACAGCCTGGGCAGTATCTGCCATTGTAGAAAAACGGAACTTCCTAAACTAGGTAATTTAGATGCAAAGATTTTTCAACAAGCTTTACATAATGCTAAATGCACTGTACCTAACATGACTTTTGGTGATCTCGAAAATTTAGTTCATGGTAATGATAATTCCATTGTACCACGTAAAACATTTTTTTCTGCTGTTCAAGTCCCTTTCGAGCAATATTGCATGTCCGTTGAAGAAACCCAGTCGGCCAGCTGACGTTTGTTGGTAAATGAATGAATGAAGGAAGGAAGGTGGTTGGGTGAGGGTCGGTGACCTCCCAGCACGGCCGGCTGGTCCTCCAAGGCTCCTGCACGCCCCAGCGCTCAGACAATGCCGTGGCCCAACATGCCATTGAGGCGCCGACCATTGTATTATCTCCGCCACCGGCTAACAGTACCTCTTGTCTCTGCAGCCACACCACAACATTGCCGCTTATCTTACCTCCGTGCAGCGACGTTGCCAAACTCACGCATTTCGTATCTAGCCACTTTCTGTCTCAAAACACAGCCTGGTCTCGGGAAAGTAAGAACTTTTAAAGGACGTTGGATCGATTGATGAGAGAGATTTTGGTCAGCGCTTAACATCGAGGTCTTCAGCGCTGATGAGAGGTGACATGAGGTGAGTATGGAGCAGCGCCGGAATAAAAGGGCGGGGGAAACGGGAGATCCCCGATAAAACCCACCGACCAACACGGTATCGTCCGGAACGATTACCACATGCGAAAATCCGGGGACCGACCCCGCCGGGAATCGAACCCGGATCACCTTGGAAGGACGTTGGACCTGATAAAGTTAATTTTTTTATGTGTGTCAAACACTTGAACATTAATTTTTACACATAAGATAAATTCCAGTTCCTCAAATATAAAGCAACCCCAATAGATGTGCTCCATCACTCTTCAAAGTCTCAAAATGGCCGTTGTGATGTAGCCAAAAAAAATTATTAACTTATGCAATCAAAGTTATAGAAAAGATAGAGTATCAATGCATTTGATGACGTGTTTGGCAAAAGTTACTTTTGAGAATTTCATAAATACACACAACTCAAAGTTATGTAAAAATTTACTTATTTCATCAATTTCTAAAAATACAAAAATTAATCTCTTTGTAATCGCAAAGGTGTCTTTAAGTGGCTCATAGCATTTAGTATGAATGCGAATCATTTTTTCTGCAAGTCAATCACCTTGTTCTTTAATTTTGCCTACATCGCAGCGGCCGTTACATAACTTATAAACTATGCAGAAACTATGGGACCTAATTTTTTTTTATTTGGGAAAATGACATACTATCTTATGTGTAAAAGTTTAACAGTGTTCTTCGGCGCAAATATAGTAGTCTGTATTTCCGCCACTTGTCAGGGTAGATATTGGCACGTTGCTTGCCGAGCACATTGTTCTCTCTATACGTTGATGTCCGGCCACAACAAATCAACGTTTATTAGTGCTTGAAGCTTGTTTCTCACTTCATCGTCAATGGCTTATAATAAGAATCATCAACGTTAGGTACGTCTCAGTTTGAAAATATTTTTTTCTGTGACATGTGTGCTGGCTACAGAATTACCGTTCTTCCCAAAGAACTTCCCCTAGAGTTTACGTACGGTATTTTAAATCACGCTGTATGAACGTGTCGATTACTTTTACTATATATATTCAGATCCAGTCTGGATGAAGCACGCTAAGTTTTTTTTTTCACGATAGCTTGTAAAGTAGTAAGTATACTTATTAGAAAATGAGTTTTATCTTATCCGTTGAGTGAATATATTGGAAGTAATGCTTTCAATCTGAAAATCGATTTTCAAAATACAATTCTTTAAATATAGATAATATGTTCTTCAAAAAGGCTATCTTTATCATGCACCTCTTAGTTGTTTTAAACTGTCTGTGACGTCATTCTTAGTGACTAAGGATATGTGACCATGACCGACGATTGGTAAAGTTGTCATGTTGGTATTCACCTTGAACCCGCATGCGAGCGAGGATTAATTAGGCCCACAAGCAGGAATTGTTTTCTCTTTAAAAAGGGCTAGTGCTTGAAAGCCATTGCAAAGTTTAAAATTACAGTGTATCATACTCATGACGTGCATTTTGAAATTTTATAACGATGTGGCGTTAGCGTTGTGAAGTTCTTCAGCAACTTCCCGCCATTTGCTTTGTTACTGTCCACAAGCGTATCGATGGTTACTCGGTTAGCCAGGTTAGAGTAAAACTTTAACTCAGGTCTTTGTGTGAGTGACACGATAGAAGTTTACAAGTTTGTGTACTGAGTTAACTTAGTCATGTACTTGATCAACTGTTGGTTTTTCCTTTTCGAGAGCAGTGTAAATGGTGTTAGTAGACGATACACGAAATAACAGCAAAAGAAATACACAACCGAAACTACGTAAAATTTTTCAGGATATTAAAGCAGAAAGTATGGAACGAGCATATATTATAAATTTGTAAAAAAAAAAAAAAAAAAAAAAAGACAAGGTACTATGGATGAGGTGAGTTCACCAAAAATATTTTTTTAAAAATAATTTTTATATTTGTACGAGATATGGTTTGTTTTGTAGACATATGTTGTGACTACTTTTTAAAATCATGCAAAAATTTTAGCTTTCATAATTTTGTATGAAAGCATGCCAAAGTCCAACTTTGCATAAAACGGGTTTAAATACACGAAAGAAGAACCAACTGACTTTGAAATAATTCACACTGAAGAACAGTGTCACGGACTACGCCAAGATGTGTATAAAAACTAGCTGCATTTTTATTATATTTAAAAAAAAAAGAATGGTAGATATTTAGCCGTTTTTATTTCAATTTCATCATTTTTTCAAAAATACAAAACCGAAGCGGGTTTTTATACATATCTTGACGTAGCCCAAGACACTGCTCTTCAATATAAATTATTGCAAAGTCGGTTGGTTCATCTTTCGTGTTTAAACCCGTTTTATGCAAAGTTGTGTTTTGGCATGCCGTTAAACAAAAAACTACGAGAGCTAAATTTTTTCATTATTGTAAAGAAAAGTCATAATGCATGTCTACAAAACAAACTATATTTCGTATAAATATAAAAATTATTAAAACAATTAAAATTCTTTGTAAACTTCCTACAAATGTTGGAGCTGGAGAATTATATGTTTTATAATCTTATGAGTACAATAAATACTGAGCTTTACATATCGTCGACAGCAAGGATGTTAGAGACTCCAACACATAATATTACATAAGGAATAAGGTTGGGAGAGGAGTTGGCCATGGACTATGCTAGGAACCATACCTGTTCCCCCGGAGCCGGGAATCAGACCCGGCCCTTCCAGAATGCGTGTACAACGTGTTAACGTTGCGTCACCACACTAGGTGTCTTAATTATTAATTATATGCTGTGGCTGTTTGAGTTTATCGCAAGATAGTGTATCTTACTAGAGAGCTGTCGTACTATTTTTAATGATTCTTTTCTAAACTATTCAAACTAGGAAAAGTACAGTATTTCTAACATGACTTGTCATACTACCGGCAGCTGCAGTAATTTCTCGTGACGTAAATGGGGTCATGCTTCGCTCTGATTGGCTGCTTCCCCAGAGTGTTTACTTAAGATATAATATATAGCCACTTCGCTTAAGAGGACGTGGTAGATAAATAATTGCTGAAATATTCAATTGAGATCTACAAGTTTTGAAAGTCAATACAGAAGAACTGCAAAACAGCAATCCTTGATAGAGATATTTGCCAACTTTATTACCAAATATTGACTCGAAATTATGCATTTGTTAAGAATGATCTCTTGCGCCGCGATTAATTGTACACTATTTCGTTCTTCCGGTTCCGAAAAATTTTTGTCTAGAAAGTTGGCCAAAACTGTTGTCTAGGATTGCTGTTTTTTAATTTTTGCAAATTGGCTTCGGGAAACCAACAGTTCTGAACTGAAGTATTTAGCGCTGGATTATATACCATGTACTCTTAACGCTCAAGGCAACCCCATCCATGCACACTACTTGCTTAGTTTTATTGGAAACCATCGCATTGAACAACTCATTTTCCCATCTTATGTATAAAACATAACGCATAAGTTAGTGTTCAGGTTTTCTATTGTAAAATCAACTTTCAACTTGATGACTGGAGTTCGTCGGTAAGTATCGGCTAGGACCGTGCTTCAGTTTGACTTGAACTCAGCGAGGCATGTCGGCCGGCAGACCGTGTTAAAACACTATGTTGCATCACTTCTGTGTAACTACTGCTATAAGCACGCTGTCTCTTGCCGCCACATGGGGCAAGTCAACCACTTTATAGTTTATTCCACGAGTGAGTGTAGTGATATTGACAGTTTTGCAGACAGAGATTTTCCTGTGGTCCGTTGTCAACAATTGTTTTCTATCAATTGTATTGTATGTTCCTAACGTAGATTAATTTTCACTCGCTCATTAAGTATGTTAAAACATTGTTTCTCAGATACGAAATATTATGTGTATAATATCTCGAACAGCATTTACCAGCTGTGTAAAAAGTGCAGACGTCTGTGGGACAGACCATACCTGTGGTTGTATTCTCATTCACGTTTCAGCGTGTAGATGGACTGTGTATCCAGTTTAACGCTGAGACCTACACATATCGCACGTACGTACGCGTAACAATAGAAACGCTGAGTGTGCATTCAAGTATTCATATCATCACGTAGTGTGTGTACGTACGGATGAGTGAGTGAGAGACCGTTTTTAACTATGTTGGAGGGCTTAGAAGCAGTGTTTTATTGAGCATGGTTAGAGATGATGGTTTATCGCGGGAAAACTTGACTATTTGCTTTGTTTCAACGTACTTTCAGTTTAACGAAAGATTACTGGTTTTCGCTTGTGCTTGGAGCTGTTACCCTATTTGACTGAGCCTATAAGACTCCCTATATTGTAATACCTGATGCCTGCTATTGGTCTGCAGACAAGCTACGTTTCGTCAGACGTGCATCACCTAGTCATATATGTTGCAAGAAACTGCAGTGTTTTCAAGGCTATGTTGGCACAAAACATTTACGCGATATACCATCATATCTAAGCATGGTGTATTTACAATATCATTCCATCCTTGCCAGAAGTGTTTTTTTCGTACATTGGCTAATGGGCTCATGTCGAATAGTTTCGAAAATAACGCATTTTCCCGCTAATTGCAGCGCATTTGAAGAACGTGCAAGCTACACTTTAAGCATTGATAGAGCCTACGATTTTCCCCGAGAATAATTCTGCAACAGTTTGTTTCAATGCCGTGTGTGCACATAGCAGCCCTGCTTCATGGTCTGTGATTGGTTGTTTTTAACTGTCATCGTCTAGGGTTCCACCCGCAAATCACAGACGTGTGGTGTCGCAATAACTTGCTTATGTTGGCACAGTCAAATGAGCCACGTATGTGCAATAGTTAGAGATAATGGTACATAGCGAAAATGTTTTGTGCCAACATATACTTGAAAACACGCATAATATTATGTTTGGATGACGTACATATGACACAACGTAGCTGTCTGCAGACCAATAACTAGAGGTACTTCAATTTCGCAAATATGTTCCAGATCAGTTTGAACGCCAAAAATATATACGTCATAATCACGTGTGTGATTAACTGGCGGCTGTCACGAAACGCATTTGACTACCGCAAGCCAGTAGTAAATAAGGAAATGATTCATAGAGCTATCACGTGCTACTCGCTTGTAACGTTGTAAGCCAATGAATAATAGACTGTATCCAGAGCATGTACAGGACTGAGCAATCTAGGCTACTGCCAGATGAATCCGCGAAATTGACGTACCTCTACCAATAACAGGCATTAAATAGTACAATAGAGGGTTTCTTATTGGTTCAGTCAAATAGGGTAACAGCTCCACATACAAGGGATAGCCAGTAATGTTCTGGTAAGCTGAACGTACGTTGAAACCCAGCTGACAGTCAAGTTTTCCCGCGATATACCATCATTAGAGGTGATGGTATATCGCGAAAATGTTTTGTGTCAACATAGCCTTGAAGACACTGACACAACGTAGCTGTCTACAGACCAATAACATGCATCAAATATTAAAATAGCGGCACTCTTATTGGCTCAGTCAAATAGGGCAGTAGCTCCACGTACATGGAAAAGCCAGTAACCTTTTGATAAACTGAACGTATGTTGAAGCCTAACAAATAGTCAAGTTTTCCCGCGATAAACCATCATATCTAACCATCATCTCTAGCAATAATACATTCTACCAGTAACCATGAAGCAGAACTTCATATGTGCACATGAGGCAGTCAAGCAAACTGTTGCAGAACTCTTTGCGTGAAAAATCGTGGGCTCTGAGTATTGAACGTATTACGGTCTTAGGACCAAAGAATTTTGTTGTTTCACGAGTGGACAGAAAGATACGAAATAAGGTAATATCTAACATTATGTAGAATATTAAAATGATTTGCTAACATCTCGTATGTCTGATATCTTTACTTATCGGTGCCGTTGACAATGTGTAAGTGAGGATCAGACGCGCGCCCTTTAACATCATTGTGGGAGGTAGAGCCTGGAGTCGCACGAGTACAGGAGGCAACACTGCCCGCCATAAGCAGCAGGGGGCGTGGTGACCTGTGCTCCAGATAATGGCAGGTTCGCCCGTGACTCACTCGAACCGGAAGTAGCGTTGTTCCACGCGGGGCGGGGGACCGCTTCCGGTCTTCTGGGAGGCAGTGTGGAGGAGCAGGTCATTACCGTGGCCTGCCCTGCACTCTGTTGTACAGACATCGCACATGCTACAAGCTCCAACCACTGGAGAGAGAGTGTGGTGTGTGTGTGTCCATAGTACGCCCCGCAGGCCGCACCTTCTGAGGCAGTGCTACCGCTGTGTGCACGTCTTATATGTGGCCGTCCCCTGCGAAAATGTCAGAAAAATTTCTGCCACACAAATTTTCATTGATTTTTTTTCTCGAAGAATCATATATGTGTCTGTCTACATGCTACACATATATTATGTATGTATATATATATATATATATATATATATATATATATATATATATATATATATATATATAGGGCCTATATATGTATGCACATACACACACACTCACACACAAGGACTATTTTGTTAATATATGTTACAAACTTTGGGAGGCGATTCTTTAACAGAAATTAAGGTTACTTATAACGTAATGAAATTTATAAGTGGTATTTTTGTAAAAATACAGAAAACGAGGTGGCTCACATTTCATTTCTGTGTACAATGATTAGTGTTACTGAGATCTTCAAGCCATCAATAATCCGCTCGTTAAAACTATCCCCTTCATGAAAAGAACATGGTCGGTCCCATTATTAGAACCTTTGTGGAGTTGGGGTTGTTCAATTCAAGTTCCTAGCAAACAAGTTTGTACGTTCATGTGAAGTGTATGCCGTGGATAGTGCCCAAGACAACATTCACAACCTACAATCAAGTATTTATACTCTGCAAGACACGGCATTATAGTAACATCACACGTGGGCAGTTTTGTTTGGGAGACAACACGCAGAGAACAGTTGTCTAATTAAAGTCTACTCTCCCGGAGTCGCGCGTGCTATCCGCTCGTTCAGGGTCGCATTAGAGACGTAAAAACAGACTTACTTCACGTGATATGTTTTGATAATTCAGAGAACAGACGTGGGGTTTGAGCCAAATGAAGGAAAATAAGAACAGCTTGTTTTTTTATTACGAAATATACGTGTTTTTACATAAGCAGCAAACTTACATAATTCAACGCTAAAAGCATTAATCTATAACTGAAGTTTAAAAGTTTGAAGTATAAAAAACTATTATAGGTAACTATATATATATATATATATATATATATATATATATATATATATAATTACAGTAATAAATAGTCACAATGTATGTCTACACAACGAAACATGCCTCGTACAAATATAAAAATTATTAAAAAAAAAAAAAAAATCTAAGAAATCTCGCTCCTTCCCCCCCCCCCCAACTTTTCTCAAACTCCTGACGAATGACGTGTTGTAGCGTGGTAAGAAAAGTATTTTTTTTTTCGTAACTATTTAAAATTGTTTCCAATGAGTTTATCTACAAAAAGATGACGCACTCCAAACTGAATCCCTATCGTTTAAAAAATGCCGCCCGCTATTTAAAAAATTAATACATTTCCTAGCTCCTCACAATTGCTAAAAATGACATTTTCACGTTACTGTAGCTGAGAAAATGTCAATCGTAATCGTAAAACTAAATCATAGAAACCTGTATATTGGACTAACCACATACTTTCCATAAATAAAATAACAGGGTCATCTCTTGAAGTCCCATTGAAAAACACATTCTACTAAAACACCGAACGCTAATTTAGTACTCCGCGCCTAGAGGCAACGATGTGTTTATCGGACGTCTTATATTCGACTTATCGCTTTATGCTACCTTCCAGTAACTCCTAACTTCTATGTGCAAGGCGTAAGAAGAGTCTTAACGAATGAAGATATCTCAACGGTATCGCGTTGCACTCGAATTCGAGAGGATCCGGGTTCTATGCCCGGCACCGACCATCCTGATTTCGGTTTTTCATAGTATCTTTAACCCAATTAAGGCGATGCTGGGATGGTTGCTCTCCTACTTGTTTGCCATTGTGTTAAATTGTGTTTCACCGTGTCTAATGACGTTGCTGTCAACTTACCTTACAAACAGAGTCTTCGAGGGGAAGACTAGCGCCTGTTGAGTGCCTCGCGCTTAAGGACGGTGAGACGTGCGGTTAGCCAGCAATAGTCGACTTAAGCCCTCACGCAGCTGAGCCCTGTATCTCGCTTCTTGTCTTCTGGCTACACAACATTCAAAGTAGCAACACCACCCAGAATGCTGCACGAGTGTGGTGGAGCAGTGGTAAACACTTGTCACGCATTCGGAACGATCCGGATGCTATCCGTGGCTCCGGCCATCCTGATTTCGGTATTCCTGGGTTTTTAGAAATCACTCCAGGTGAATGCTGGGACGAATCCTTAAACAGGACATGGCCGACTCCTTCCACCTTCCCCCGTGTTCCTCTACCAAGGTCATGTGCTGTTAGAGGACACGTTAAATCAAATAAATAAATTTAAAAAATAACATATTGCATGTCTATATTTTGGGAAACAATCCTCACCTATAGAGGAACAAAATAAATTATATGCACATAGATCCTGAAACGCACCGTTAGCCTACTGAACGACAAGTTTCATGACACAGAGCACGGCTTGTATGCTGGCTCATATTATTGTGGAATCATACATCGGACAATGACTACCGTCTAGTTAAATACAACTCTTCATTGTATGTATAGGCTGTTCACTATAAACTTAGAAGAACTTGTAAGAAATTAAAAATATGTTTCATTAGACCAATAAATGTTAACTGTTGAGAGTGTTGAAACGTAATCACTGGTTTTTAGTTACTTGTAAGATTTCATATTAAAAATAGTAAAGATGGCTGCAATACGGATGAAAGAAACCTTTAAGGTTCTTCACGTGGCAAATATTCATAATTTTATATTTCCTTGGCATAGTGTTAGTTTTATGGACGTTACTTGTGACTATATTTTCCAATTGTAGAAATATTTTAGCTCTCATAGTTTTCCCATGGCGGCACGTTAAAGTCAGAATTTGCAAGTTACAGGAACATAGATACAACGAAAACCAAGTGGCTTGCTCGAATGAAATAATTTACACTGAAATTAGATGTAATGGGCACTATGCTGAAAGATTTAAAAACACTCAACAAAGTCAATTATTTGTCTTTTTTAAAAATTGCCATAAATGAGGTAAATTTTCGTCATTTTAGGATTTTTTTAAACAGTACAAAAGGAATTCCATTCTGTGTTTTAAAATCTTTTAACACAGTGCCCATTATATCTCATTTCAGTGTAAATTATTTCATTCGAGCAAGCCACTTGGTTTTCGTTGTATCTATGTTCCTGTAACTTGCAAATTCTGACTTTGACATGCCGCTATGGGAAAACTATGAGAGCTAAAAAATGTATACAAGTGTAAAATGTAGTCACAAGTATCGTCTATAAAACTAACACTATGCCAAGTAAATATAAAGTTATGCATTTTTACCACGTGAACAACCTTAAGCAGTGCTCACTTTATCGTGAACGGCATATAGTTGCCAATAACTGGCGCAATGGTATTTTCACAGTAACACGACCTAGCACACACTCAATGCACTATACAGCATGCATTGTGAAACTTATTGCAGAAAAGGGTGCATTTTCGGACTTGTGTTGGTACAGGTCATTCGGGATAAAGTGAGCACTAAAAATGTAACCTTTGAAAAGTATCACTAGCCGTCACTGCATATAATTCTCCGTTAACTATAGTTGCCTTAGTGCTTGTTTGGTTGGCAGCGAAATTACGCAATATAGTTCCGTTTATTTCCAACATTACCGAAACAAAATCAACCGATATAATTTTATTTTATATATTTAATAAACATTTTTATAAAACGTTATCGATTCATACTGACTGCACATTTAAGTTAAACGCTCGAACATGAAGTGACGTGTGCATGGAGGTTAGATATTTCCCGTCGTTGCCTGTTACGCGTGGAAAGATACGAATTGGTCTGAAAATAGAACTTAGGCAGTGTTTTTTAGTGCTCACTTTATCAATGGCCTATGTTTTGTTCCTCTAGACGCGAGGATTGTTATTCCAAACTATCGACAAGCAATTTTGCAACAACCTGTACTTGTACAGCATATTGTAGCCAACATGTCGAGACGTGACTTCATATTTTTACAATTTTCTGTTAGAGTGAGTGAGAGATTTTGGTCAGCACTTCACATCTAGGTCTTCAGCGCTGATGAGGAGTAACATGAAGTTAGTGTGGAGCAGCGCCGGAATTACAGGACTAGGTAAACGGGAGATCCCCGATAAAACCCTCAGACCAGCGGCATCGCCCGGCACGATTCCTAATATGAAAATTTGGGAACCACCCCGTCGGGAATAGAACCGGATCGCCTTCGTGGGAGGCGAATAGTATGACCATTCGACCACCGCGGTCACTAATTTTCTGTTAGGAAGTGTACACAGAACTGATACGAAGCCATATTTTTTATTTACTTCAATAACTTTCTCCGTTTCGTTGGATTAAAATTTAAAAACAGAACTTTTAGAACCGTAGCTACCATAAACCCTGGCAGTTTTAGTCTTATTATGTTACTTTGTGTCACTCAAAATTCTGGTAGTTGTCTTGTTAAGAAAGTTAAACGTTACCTAATTGTGTGAAATAAATATTTAAACACTTTGCTCCAATCATGTATTTATTTACCAAAAGGCCCCGATATTATTGTGTTATTTGTAACAAAGTATTTCCGCAGATGGCCAAAGTAATCCCGATTTACGGTATGCATTTTATTAATTCCCTTCATTAGTCAGGTTTAAGTGTAGTTATCAGCTTAAGAGGGAATTAAACACGCGAATGCTTACTTGAGGAATTCTCCGAACTCAGAGACTTCAAAAGACTGGAGGAATCAATGAACGAGATACCTTCGAGAATTTCTGCGGCATCTCGGCAGATTTCTCGTTCGTCGGCCGTTTCGCGAGGCTCACCTTTTTTCTTTCTGCATGTGTATACAGTTGAGTATACGACGTTTATTCCGCCAGGTACACCCCCTCCCCTCTGCACCATCAGCATATCCTTGTCCGTTGTTTGGACGGCCACTTCCTGCTGACGCCAAGCTCAGGCATGCTTCGCTATCATATTAGCCTTTACCAGCACGCGAACCCCTTTTAGTATTCACTACCGGTATACTGTGCATTTATAGTACTCTTTCAAACTGGACTGGATTGACGAATTTGGGTTGAAATGTTACCGTAAAATAAATATTGAATGGGATGTGTATTTGTTGTCACAAACACACCCGTACTGGACAGAAGTATAAAGCCTAGTACACGGGCATTTTACTTGTATATGAAAGTGAGAATCAAAGTTGTACAAGTAAGTGAACACTAATTAGTGTTCTAACTATAATCGTACCAAATTTTTGTTAGCTCACAGGCCAACTTTCTTGTTCAAGAAAATGTACATCATTAAAATGTTGAACGCGGACTTTAAATCTTTAAATTTGTATTTGTGGTATTGGGGAAAATTTGCCCGGTACTTACTGATTTTGCATCAAAAATAAATTGTTAAATGAAAAAGTAAATGTATTATCGATAGTAGATAATATCCTGGTTTTAAATGGAATGAAGCACGAACCAGCAGTATTTTTTTAATGATTCTTTTGTTCAGTTAGACACTTTTATCTCAAGATTATTCGTCTTTCTAAGCAATTCTGTTCAAAAAGCAGTTGTGTGTGCATAAATAATGTTAGTATATATTTGACTTGTGCAAGAAAGATTACGGAAGATATAACCGCCCCTATTCTGCACTAGTTAGCATACAAGTCCTTGTATGCTAGGCACGGATACAAGCTTGCTATAAGTCGAGGTGAACAAGAAGATGTCCGCCTTCTTGTACAAGGAAGATGCTCGGCTGTACTAGACAATAGACATCTTCCACAGTAACGTCTGCTATTGGTTGTTGTAGTTAATGTTTTGGCCTGCGAAGCGCGGATTGACCTAATGGACGGTTGTATTCACATAGTTATAGGTTATACGCGAGTGAAAATAATTTAAGTCCCTAATACATTCGTATCCGAATTTCAGTGTTATGCTTTATCTTAAAGGGAATGAGAAAATAAATTTAGGCGTAATAATGTTTTATGTTAGCATTGAACATAACTTATCCATGTAATGAAATTTCATTGGTTGGTTTTAATTTAAAAGTTCTATATATTGAAGTTTACTACAATACCAACACAAATAGCAACCACCGGAAGTGAGAGTTGAAATGCTTTCGCGACCAGCACGAACCACTTCAACACCAACTGCAAACCACTAACAGGCAGTTCTGCCATCATGCATTCGGTAACGTGTCTTTTAACTGTGGCAACCCAACCACCAACAATAAATACCAGTAGCTTTAGTTACGACTACTGGTGTACTGTGCCCTTATAGTACTGTTTCAACCTGGACTGGAATTACGAATCTGGAGTGAAATGTTACCAAAAAATAAATATTGAATTGTAAGTGTAAGTACATGTTATCATAAACAACACTCGCGTACTGGACCAGTGCAGCCGCATAGAGGCGATTATAATAAGTCAAAATTGTAGAGTGGATGGGGTAGAATTACAGTTTGATGCGTGTAATATGTAGTCCGAGTTCGGTTTTCAAGCGTCCAATAAGTCACGAGAACCACTCCCCGGCCTACTCCATGTTGTCTTAGGGTAAGCTACTGTTAGTAAGACCAATTGAAGTGAAACATATATAAAAAAAAAAGACATGACTGAAATACGCCGAACTGAAACTGAATTCACAGTGTTCAAAGCAGCAAATATTGAAGCACGAAACGAATATTATGTCCTGCAGACAGTGCTGGCAACAAAATATTTAACAGGTTTATAACATTTGCAGTTTTTTTTGTTCCCCCCAACTTGAACCTTCGAGTTGCTTGCAGATGTTTACATACAACCTGGCTATCGATAAAACCTTGCATTTTGATTGAGTTCACCTACCTTACTCCATGCTCATGACTTAAAATAACCCGAGGTGGACTATAGCGTAGAATCCGGATTAAAATGTTTACTTAAACACCCATTCATCGGAACGAATACAAAATGATCGCAGTATCGGCACGTTTGCTTGGTCATGTACGCGTTCAGAATCGTCTTAAAACCGAAGTATATAATGCATTTTTTTTGCCTCTGTTTTGTGAGAGTGATTTGAAAATGCCCTCATTTAAAACATTTTCTCTATCTTCCCGTCTCTGACACTCTTGCTCACTAAAACCTTCATTATAAGTACGTCAAAAGTTGAATTGAAAGGCGCTGAAATAAATGAGAATGGTCTTACCTGTCGGTCTTCACCAATGAGTTTTCTGTGCACGAGTCTTCACATATTATGAACACCAGCACACCATACATACTCTCTCTACAATTCTTGAATAGGATGTGGTTCGATGTATGTCTACAGCTGCAGACATAAGAAGGTTATACGGATATTAATTATATTTGCCAGTGATGTATTACTAATTATTATCGTCAAAATCCACGGCAACACATCGTTTATACCATCGTTTGAAAGTTAACCCCTGCAATGTTAGGCAACGCGACCAGCTGCTATGGTACACCTCATGCCTTTAAGTCAGGCGTTGTTGATGTAGTGCAATAGCTTCTACTCTTGGGCACCTTTCTTTACGCCAATATTTGTAGCGAACTTAGGTCGTGTGATTGGCCATCAAGCATGCAAGGACTTGTATATTAGTTTGTCCGTGTTAGTAACGATTTTAATTTCCGTTATATTTCTTGCCCTATTCGAATGTAAACACGTAATTTTATTGTGTTTAAAAATGTGTCTTTGAATCCAGTTAATTTACTGTATTTACGAGCGTAAATGACCTTTCAGAAAAAGGGGGAAGAAATAATAACATTTATCAAAATGGTTACATCTTTATCTAGCTACTGGAACTCGATTTTAACCCATACAAATACTTAAAAAATGATTGATTAGTAGAGGTACATCAATTTCGCGGATTCATCTGGCAGCAGCATAGACTTGTCAGTCCTATACACCCACTGGCTTATAACCGTATAAGCAGGTAGCAAACTATAGCACTTCGCATTATTAACTTAACGGCTTGCGGAAGTCAAACGCGTTTCGTAACAGCCGCCAACAAGTCACAGATATGACAATGAAGTATACATAATCGGCGTTCAACCTGACCTGGAATGTATCTGCGAAATTTACGTACCTCTACTGATTATAAATGCTAGCGAATAACATAGTAAATTAGTTAATTTTATTTACCGCGATCTGTGTAGGTGGAATTTCCTCAGATATCCTAACTTATTAATTAATTTCTCCAATAACAGTAAACATTTTAAAAGGTTACACACGGAATTATTTTTACGAGAAAGTGCTAAACTTATTCAAAACTTTTTTAAAGAAAACTCTCATAATATTTACCTTCCACTTAGTGGCTTTCTGCCATACTTTTCACAAATAAAATTAGTTTGATACAACTTAGTCTAAAAGGAAAAATAATACAACTGTAAAGTGCGCGCCAATTTCGTACTTCGCGCATAAAGGCGGTGTTATTGTTAACTTGCGTGCCAGTGTCGTCCATATTGCCTCGCTTTATTGCTTTCAGAGAGTAAAGAAGTATCACGCGAGGACTTCCCTCAGGGAAGTATATATTTTCTTTAAAATTGAAATAAAACTCGTCGGAAAACAAAGTCTGCTTATTAAGTAGCCTACATAAGTGAAACAAAAAATATAAATTATTCTATGGCTCCAGCTCAACTTCGCAGCTGTACGTGTTAGTTAAATAATTACAGGAAAAGAAACGTAACATTAAAAACTAAAGATTTCTTAGGTTTTGTACACTAGTGTAGTAAAATATGTCCTCATATTGTCTGCCTACAGGACGCGACGATTAAGTGTCCTGGCTCATAGCTAGGTCCCGGTAGTTTTCGCGAAAAGATTTTTACCCCACTTTGTTTCAGTGCCCTACGTGTACACCTGCAGCTCAACTTCATGGTTATTGACAGAGTGTTCTTGTGCAGAGTTATTATTCATTTGTCTGTGTCAATCAGTACGTGGACAACTGTGACACAACACGTCTCTGATTTACGGGTTTAACCTCCACACGCTGGGTGTTACGGCATCCAATCACTGACCACAAAGCAGAGATGCAGGTGCGCACGTAAGACACTGAAACAAAGTGCTGCAAAAATCTTTTCGCGGAAACTACCGGGCCCTACTCATTGCTTAGCATTCAGCGTCTGTACTCTGGCATGGTCGTCTTTAGTAGAAGACCGGAGCCTTGAATGTGGCAACGCTGCATCGGAGGCCTACTGCCAGTCGCTCATTGGTAGCCCTAGTATGTGTAGACGTATATAGTCACTAATGATGCATCTAGACACGTTCTAGAGACTAGAGCAGTCAAGAAGTGACAGGCAGCAGGCCCCCGTTGCAGCGTTGCCACACTCAAGACTCCGACCTAGATTCTTCATATTCGATAAAGGGGGCCGCCTGCCCAAATTGTCGAGCGGTGTGCAGAGCTTCGACCGACCGTTACAAGATTATTCGAAAACTGCTCAGCATACATGCGGGATGTCTGCTTAGTAGTATGAAAAGTACGTTACACGTGTCTATATCTATTTCAGATTCACCACTACTCATTAAAGTATATTTTTTAGTTGCCGAAAATGGCGAAAAAAAATTTTTTTCGTAACATTTTAGGTGTGAAAATTTTTGCGAATAATCTTGTAAAAGGTATTGGTAAAGATGATGGTTTATTGCGGGAAAACTAAACTGTTAGCTGGGTTTCAACGCTCACTCAGCTTACCAGTAGATCATTGGATTTCGCTTGTATGTGGAGCTGTTGCCCTATTTGACTGAACCTATAAGAATCCCGATATTGTAATTGATGTCTGTTGTTAGTCTGCAGGCAAGCTACGTTGTGCCAGACCAACATCGCCCAATCGTATGTTTTGCAATTAACTACAGTTTTTTCAAGGGTATGTTGGCACAATTAATTTTCGCGATATACCATCATCTTTAGGTATATACAGTACACCCGTAACTTTAATATTACACCTAAACAGATAGGGTCAACACTGAATGTCTCAGAGGCGAGAAGACTGCAAGCCTAGAGGCTAGGGGGAGGCGTGGTGCGCATATTGTCTCGCCCTTACAGCTTCCACACGTCTAGGCCTCGAACGCACAAAATACCTTCGCCAGGCGGCTACCTTAATAAGTCAGGAGTTGATCTTAAAGCTGCTAGGAGCCCGAGTGCAAGACAATTTTCTTTTGGACGTCCTCCGTAACAAAGAGTCTGATACGTGAAGTCTTGTTACGAACACATTACCTCGCAATATTACGACCAAAGAACAACAATTAACGGTGATGTTAGATTCTTACCGACACTCTTCGATTATCAAAGATTTAATAGCATTCTGTTATGTAAATGCAAGTAAAGGTGGATACGGTATAACCTCATCTCATTTCCGTTTTCTTCAACGAGCTATATAGTTAACATAGAGGGGCGGAAACGCTTCCAAAGTGAAGCCCAATTGAACGGATGTTTTGACCCTAGAAAACATGGCGAACAGCAGTATGGCCAACATTATGTTGAAAATCCGTCATATGTTCGCATAAAATCCGTTACTTCATAGCTCCGCTATATTCCCGCTAAACACAGGAAAAAATGCCAATAATTATTGTAATATATTATGCTGTAATAATGTTTAAATTAGCATAATCGCTCTCGTCTCTCGACCGGATATAAGAGTCGGCCAATTTATCTAGAGTCAAAATACCACGTTCAATTGGGCTTCACCTCAGAGCCTTGGAGATTGCTGTTTCCGCCCATCTATGTTTACTATATAGCTCGTTGGTTTTCTCTTTCTGCCGAACGAAGCCAGTCAAACACGGATATTTGAATTAAATGGAACTGAAAAAAAAAATTGTTAGGTGTCCGGCGTAGCCAAAATATATTTCTGCGGCTTAGTACTTTAAGGCCAATGTCATATACTGCATCCTATGACATTGGCCTTTTTAGCACCAAACCACAGATTTATAGGTTATCTGTGTTAAGGCGTTCTCATCGAATATGCTAAACGTGTCTAGTAGACAGATTAACATTTTTACTAAACGTGTCTAGGAGACGGATTAACATTTTTACTAAACATGTCTAGGAGGCAGAATAACATTTTTTTAATATTATACTCCGACTATAGTCAGCTGTAAATATATGAGGCATTGAGGACAAACCTAAGGTTTTTTATTTGCAAATATGACGTTCACTTAAATCGTAAATGTGAATAGTGGATTATAAATGGCTTTGTGAAAAGTAACGTAATGTGTTTTTGCTTGAATTATTGTGAGCGTAATACTTCGACAGGGTGATATGTGTTTTCCTCTTGTGGCTGCCTAAATATGCAATAAATATATATTTTTGTGAAATGTACCAAATTACACCCAGAGTGTATGTATTTAACTGAACAGGTTTGGCCTCTAGTGTAACTTGGGTGCACTATGGCGACTTTTGTTTAAAGTTATGCTTTATTTCATGGATATTTAGATACCATGAGGAAATTATTACCTAAGCAATTTTCTTTTGGGTTGAAGAATCAAATATAGATTGTTCGAGATAGAGTGAGCACAAGCTCTGCTAAAGTTATGTTTTCAGCAGCAGCGGCGAAATGTGGACGTGTTTCAAGGCAAGCAGTATGAGATCCGACTATACACTTTGAGCTGGTGACTATTGTGTTATTGAGACCTAGGTGTATTACTGAGAACTAGTTCCTCGCCGCTTACGTGCTGCTGGGTAAGGAGTGTACCTGTCCCAACCAGTCAAATAGTTACACAGGCAACTGAGAGTTCTGTACAGTCACTGCTAATCACCGCTTGCCCTAGAACACTTCACGCTACGCCACTATCAGCAGATAGGTATATTTCCGCTCGTAACAGCTTACGACGGCAAATGTCTAACCTCTCTGGACACGTTACTTGATGTTTGCGCGTCTGAGATAAATTGTGCGCTCGATAGGAACACACACAGTTTGATAAAAAAAAAGTTTGTTACCTATGTGAAATACGGTTATATAGATTTAGTTTGGTTTTGTTTCAGTATTGTATTTAAATAGGAAAATACACGAAACTATATTGCGTAATTTTGCTGTCAAACACATAAGCGGTAAGGCAACCATAGTTTATGTTGAATTATATGCAGTAACGGCGTGTGATATTTTTCAAAGGTTAGTAAAATGGCTAACGCTACCATTACACGTGTTGTATAATTCTAGGGCGTAAATAATTATCTGAAATATTACGGTTTAAACTTGAATTTCCTTTAGTGAAAATTAGTCGAGAAATGTAACGGAAACCATGTATTAATTTAAAAATTGTTTATTGGTTTTCATATTAACATTTAATTTATTCAGGACTTCTGTGTATGGCAGGAAGCATAATGTCTGTAGTACAGTGCTTCCCTGTATCACAGAATAAATAAGTAGTAGCATTATTTATTCTGTGCCTGGATTTCATGTTGGGTTAATGTTTGTTGATGTCAGCATGATTGTAACGTTGTTTCCTATTGCTACCCTTTCGGAGAAGGAAAATTATATACAAATTAATATGTTGTACCCTACAAGCAAGTAATGTTTAAGATATGTGACATAAAATTCGTGGTTGCATGTGCATACACGTTATTGTATAACTTCAATTTTTTTTTAGATTGGCTACTTCTGGTGCTTTTCAGTTGTAACGTTTGCTACTTTTTCGTAGAAAACTCAGTAAGTCCTGCCCAAGAGTGATCGCAGGCGGAACCACTAGTTATTCTGTGTCAGAACAGAGCAGGGGTTTGTGGATGTGCGTGGAAGATGTAGATACTAGAGATAGGTTGCAGTTAGGACAGAAGTCTGGAGTGTTGATGGTTCCAGTGATGTCTGGAAATCAGCAGTCATGAGACTGTGACGTCACAAAGCCACCTCCTGTGAGCGGTACATCCTGGAGTTTAGTCACACGGTCCGTCATCCGACCCAACAGTGCCGCTGTCCTGCTGGGAGCTCTTTGTCTGGACCATACATTCAGTATGGACAGTCTTAATCCTCCCAGTTACAGTGTCCTCTGGAGAGGACGCTGCACAAAAAGTGAATTCGAGATCTAATTTGTTCTTAAAAGTTACCCAGCTTTCTGTTCAAAGACGTCTCATTTATACGATATGTGCAATTTGTCGGTGAGACCACTAATTGGTTGTTAGTAAATATCTAGTGACAGAAACACCGTGTGCAGGAATCATTCCACAATGATTCTTAAGTATGGTTATGCACGGCAGTGTTTCAAGTACAAGTTCAGTAACAAACTTAGTTTGTTGCAACATTTTGTGAGTGAAAGGGTTAAAGTGAGGTTTCACACCGCATTAAAAATTCCGTACTTTCATTGAAATTACCATAAAAACAATATCGCTTTAAAATTAAACAAATGGCTTCGTTATTACTCACCAACTAAAATATAGGCCAACACATTATCTAACGACCCTAAAAAGGCGAGAATATATATTCAAATTTTATCAATTATATACCACTATCTGCGTCATTAATGTTGGTTAGCAGGTGCTAAGTACATTTGAGTTTATAGCAGGGTAACGTATTTTAATAGAGCGCTATAATGATACATTTTAAATGTGTGTTTGTAAACAACCTAACAATAAAATAAGAAACAGTAATTCCAACCCAGCTTGCAATGCGTGTTGTCTCCAAGAATTGTACTCTTATTCATTACGGACTTGCAGTAGTCAAACATGTGTCAAAACAACGCGTCGTCCAATCGTAGGAGTGACAATAAAGAATACGTTCTCGGCGTTCAACGCGGCCGAGGATAAATACACAAATACACGAAATACTTGTACCTTTACTGATAGTAAACTTTCAGTAACTCAGATGGTGTTTGATTGCATTGACTTTCCATGCCATATTGTTTCACCTCTAAGCTTGTGGCTGCAAGAGCAAGGTGCTGGGACATAAAAGTAACAGAAGATATGAAAATAATAGTTGATACGTTGATGAAGATCTGCTTACAATAGCTGAAATAAATAATAGAAAGGTCAATGGTAAAGGTTGTAGAAGTGTTCCCAAGGAAACGTGGAATAACTATAGTAGTACGCGTTCGGACAATGTCAGGTGAGAAGCTGAAATCATACCCGACTTTACGCCTTGGAAGTGTGTTAAATTTTATAAATAAAATACATAATTATGAGTTATACGTCTATTGAAATATGAGCTCAATAGCTATATTTCCATTGTGGTACATTTGGAATTTTCGGTTGTGAAACAAAGTGGACAAGGAAAACCAATTTGCTGAATTAATTGCTGCCTAAATATATGTCACACGTTCAACAGCGATGCTAGCACTGTAGTGCAAGGTAAGTATAATTCAAGAAATTATCATTAAATACACTGTTAAATCGCAGGAAAAGTTGATTGTTTGCTAGGCTCCAACATGCTATGTATAACACTGAATATTTTATACCTATATGAAGCACTGTGTCCTTCTTCAACAGACCCAATTAGAACTGTACAGTTTTAACACAGAACGTGTGTGATTTGCCAGAAAACTACTCAGACGGGTCACGATTGAGATACTACAATTTATTGCAGACTATGTTAAATATTTATACGATTTTCCAGTGTTTCTAATGATTACATACTGAACAGTAATACAGGCGTGAAATGCCGTGGCGGCTCTTTTGATACTGGCGAAGTTCAGCGCTTATTGGCTGCCCGAGTTTGTTAATACAAGCCCCTTGTGTGTTTGGTTTCTGCATGTAAAGGCAGGTTTACAATTGACCTGGCTGCCGGCTAGCAGGACAGCCGCCTTACGCTGATTGGCTGTAGGCTTATCTGTCCTGTCGCTGGCCTGCGAAGTCATTCTGCTGGCGTGTGTGACTGAGTTCGCTGTCCTATCAGCTATTTCACATCTGAATTCCTACATATTCTGTGCTATTATCGCAAATGTTAAACTTTTCTTCTCACAATTAAAAATAAAATTAAATACACCAATATGGCGACTGGTACGCCACCTTAAAGCTTAAAGGTTGCATTTACAATGAAGTTATTAAGAACTCCATTGTGTGAAGGGAGCAGCAAGAGGCTATTTTAGCGGTTGAATTGTTCACAAGCTGTTAGCAAGCGTTTGCGGAGACTGTTTGCATTTACAAGAGATCGCTAAAATGTAATATTTCAGTGAATATAAATGGCTACCAACATTGAACTACGAAATTATGTTTTTGCTAATGCCTTATCAGGGATAGAATTTGACTGTGTAGAGGAAAACACTTCTTCACGATTACGTATGTTGGGAAATAGACTGCTGTCAATATTTTTTTCATGTCTTACGTAAGAAATTGTTTTTCTTTCAAACTAACATAAGCGTTGTCCGTATTGCGTATAAATACAGTTTGTTTTTATTTCAGATTAATTCCAGATAAAACCGGAAATAATGGTAAAGGTAAACATCCTTTGAACAAACCCTGTAACCGTCCTCCTGCCTCGCTTGCCAGAAACGTGCAAACATCCTCATCCCGTTTGCAGCATGTTTGTAAACTACCTTGTAAACAGGAGCGCTAAAATGCTCTGTTCACAGGTACCGCTACCAATTCAGCAGCTAAAATACGCCTAAGGCTACTCGCGAAACTACGGAACAGTGCGCGGTAAGTCTCAAGGCGGTGATCGTATCAGACAGTTTGAAGCGTGAATGTCAGCTCATGAAAGTTTCCCCTTGCACGGCGGGCTGCTCCGCGTCGTCGCCCTTGATTGGTCTCGGAGCGTGCACAGCTGGTTCCCAACACTGCTTTCATTGGTTACTTACCAGCGAGGGCACCGACTCACAGGCACGTACAAAGACATGGTTTCCCAACCTTGCCAAGGCCAAGCACCGGTTCTCCAGCTCAAACTACGGGTTATTGGTAGGAATGATGGATTATAGCCAGAGACTTGAAAAATTCACGTTTTCACTTGGGCACAAGCTAATCTACTATAAAAACATTTCACTTTCACAGTTGGCTCTTGGCTTAATTTGAAACCTCCATGGCGTACAGCCAATAATATAGCAGTAACTAAGTTCAAGCCCAGTAATATGGTTTCACTGTGTTCGACAGCATACTACGAACAGTTGTTGCACCGAAATAAATACTTATAAGTAGGACCACGATTTTGTCGCGAAAAGATTTTTGCCCCACTTTGTTTCAGTGACTCACGTGCACATCGGCAGTTCTGTTTCAAGGTTATTGGCAGCGTGTCTATGTTCAGACACGTTTCTCATTTGACTACACCATTCATAATAAGATTATTGTGAGTCTGTACGTGTGTAATTTGCCAAGGCAAGTGAGAGTAAAATCGTCCAACCACAGACGATGTAGCAGAGCTGCAGGTGTGCACATGACTCATCGAAACCAAATGTTGCAAAAATCTTTTCGCCATAAAATCGTGACTCTACTTATTAGTCACTGCAAAATATTTTGTTAAAATGGACCTTACCAAAATTTTTTTGTAGTGACCACAAAAAAAATTTGCTGTCCCCAATAAAGTTTTGTAGTGACTACAAAAAAATATTGTAACCACTACAAAAATTTTGGTACGGTCCACTTTAACAAAATATTTTGCAGTGACTAATAAGTATTTTTCCAGTGTGTCTGCTTGACCGCACAGATATTCTTGGAAGCTAGACTACTCGTCAGTGAACCCGCGGATTTTGCCCATCTCTATATATAGCGAAAATGTTTAGTGCCAACATACCATTGAAAACACTGTGGCTTCTTGCGACATATATGGTTGGGTGTTATACGCCTGATACAACGCGACAACCAGTAATCTTTTGATAAGCTGAACTTACGTTGAAACCCATCAATAATTAAGTTTTCCCGCGATAAAGCATTATCTCTAGTTATTGACTAAGGGAGACACGCTGAGTATAAACATTAATGTTGCGCGTTACTCTTTGCACAGTAAAAAATAGTTTCTATATTTGCCACACGTGCGTGTAGGAGCGCTAAGAAAGTATATATGGTATAATTGTTTCCCAGACACCCATAGTAGCACTCCTAAACTTTTTATAAAGCAGTCAAATGTATGCTGAAGTTACCAGATTGTATTGTAACAACTGTAAAAGTTTGTGTATTTACAAGGCGGAAGTGTGGTAAATGTCCCATACTACATTTAGGTTAATTTCTTCCTAAACATTTTAGGAAGTTTTTTTACAGTGTGGCGACAGGCTGGAATTCACTGTTCTGCACTCGCCTGAACACACTCCGTTACATCCCTGGCTGCGGAACTTCGTATATGTTTGTGCCCCCATTACAGGATAGTGTGAATTTTACTGTTGACCTTATATCATTGATAGAAACATGCAAAATCCGTGTTATTTTCTGACAGTTGACTAGACTACGCCTTTACGTACCAAGATTGCTGCCATTTTCTATGTACAGGATGTTGCAAAATTCCATATAAATATTCTGGGGAAACAATCCTCACGTGTAGAGGGATAAAAAATGTTATATGGACATAGGTCCAAAAACGCACCGTTTCTGCGCTACAGTTGGTATACATGACGTATGGTTCATGGCACGCTGGCAGGATCATGTTGCTGTGTCACAGTTGTTCCTACTGTCTGTGTGTTAGTGGCATAGTGTGTGGCATAGTAACATGTTATGTACTGCTGTAATGATGCCCCACAGCAACATGATCCTGCCCGCGCGCTATCAACCATATGTCATGTATTGCCAACTGTAGCGCAGAAATGGTGTGTTTTCAGACCTATGTCCATATACAATGTTTTGCTCCTCTAAACGTGAGGATTGATTCCCTAGAATATTGACGTGGAATTTTGCAACAACCTCTATAAACATGAATGCATGTTTGTTTGCTTGTAACTATTCCGTTACTATACCATTCATCCGACTGAAGGTTTCTGACAGGATATTATAAACAAAAAGGGAGAAAAAGTGAAAAAAAAAATTATTTTGAAGATGTTTTTGTAACTCGTTAATAACTCCTCAACATAATTTTATACCATTTAGCATTTTCAAAAATGTAAAATCATGCGAATGAAGTCGCAGGCAAAAGCTAGTGCTAAATAATTAGGGAAATGAATAATTCGCGAGTATGCAGAAGACACTGTATTCTTAGTCATGCATAATTGAATTAGCAACATTATCCTTTCCGTGTAAATAAATGATGTCTTAATGGACCAAGTTTAAATTAAACTCTTTGAATCAAGAATATTTTAGTGAAATTTCTTAATGAGAACAGTAACAAAAAAGTTATTTGAAAAATTTTGCTAGCTTATAATTGGATGGTGTTATGCATAAACAGACCAAACGCCAATTTTAAGGTATGTATAAAATAATTTTCTTCTTTGAAACAGTCTTACAAAAAGTATTTTAATTCTAAGTGATGTTGTCATAAAAATTAACCTTATACCAATTAAATGTTTTTGTTATGGCTTTTTCAAATCTGAAAAATTTATAGCATGTTTTACTGATAACTAAAAATTGGTGCTTGGTCTACTTATGTATAACACCGTCGAATTTGCTGTTGTATGTTAATTTTAACTTGAAATTTAATACGTATAGTATTGGGCATATTATACGGCAGAGTTTATCATTGTGGCAGCAGGGTTCTTCAAGGTATTGCACATAGTTAAATATTTTTTTAGTAGATCCAGCATTAAAGTCGATAGATAGATTGAGTAGTAATGTATTCAATATTTATTCCTTATTTTAACTCGACGCTTGACAACTTTGTACGCTGAATTATTAAGAGCACCATATGCCTCGGTCATTAAGTAGCATGTACAGATTCCGTAGTATGTGTGTCACTTAGCAAACATTTCTTAGTTTCGTCTGCATACGTATTAATTTGAAGACTTGTTTTGTGTTTAGGTCTGATACTTTCCGTCGTTTAACGAGTTGATGTTCATTTTGTTCTGATAAAACAGCTTAAAGAGAATGTTCGGCGGTATTTCCATATCGGAAATCTCCAATGCAAGCTATTTGAAGCAAACGGCAGACCATCATTAATTTAGAAGACTACATAATCAAACAATTTTGAACAAAACTGTGCGATAGTTTTAAAATATCTGTCTCTTTTAGGTTTAAAAATGTATTGTAAAATCAATAAAAATAAGTAATCATGGCATCATTAGCTTAAAGCACAGATGATCGAAGATAGCGAAGTCCGTATTTGTAACATGTGAAGCGCTTGTACGCCTGTGTTCCGACAACACGCTTAACAAATGTGTATTGATAGTTGCCTACCACTGAAGGCAGCAGGCGTCTTGTTAGTGGATTTGCACTGTTTTTACCGCCTTTGACAAGCACTTTTTGATCGTGCAACTATTTAATTTTCCTAATATAAGGAGTGTCTTAATTGCTACATATTATTAGATTAAGAATGAAAGATAAAAGTGTTGGCTGCTATAATTAGGCCCAATGACAGAATTTGTCTGAACTAAGTATTTCAATAGAACAGAATTCATCAGCAAACGCTGGCTAGTTAAAGCGGCTCACAGAAGAATTGAAATGCACTTTGCAATTATGTGTTTATTAAAAATTTCTAGGATATATACCATAAAAAACCTTAACAGCTGGTATTATAACACCGAAAAACATTGTTGAGAAACGACGCCACTCTGCGCAAAGTAGGGGTGAAAACATTACTTATTGTTGGATATAATATCCTTAATCTTCAACAACTAGGGTACTATTTAATACTACATAGCTTAACAATGAATATTTAACAGTTAAACAATTCAATGCTTTCGATTTTCACCCATATTCCAATACTTACATAATTAAAACCTCTTACGATTTATCAGAACCAAAATCTGTACTTTACAATTTTTTTTTCAGAGCTACATTTATGGTACCGTTATTTATAAGATGACACTACTAATTAAGTTTTGATACATTTTAAAATTAAGTTCAGCACAACAAGATTTTAAAAGAAAATGGTTATAGGCCAATGCCATACTATTTCCGTTGTAAAAAAAAAAAGATACGAAAATGCAAAATAACTGCCTGCAGCGCCAGCTTACTCTTTGGCCTTGTTCATTTCTAAACAATAGACTATCATTCGAGTAGGTACGTCATCTGTAGCTATTACAACCATTTATGAAACTTTAAATTGTGTGTGGTGGATCAGGTAAGTTTTTTTGTAGTTTCTTGTTCATGGATTTATAAAACAGAACTGATAATACCCTTAATGCCACAGTGTTATAAGCTCTGTGTTTTATTCTCCGGGACAAAAAATGACCAGTACTCTGACTTGGGTGACTAACAGCTCTGTCATAGGTTGTCAGACAAGTGATAATTATTCGCTTCAAGGCCAAGTTTTCCAGAAAACTTAACAATAGTGTTAATCACTGGCACACGCGCGTTTTGATGTGACTATGCAGAGTAACATACAACACAAATAAACTTTAACAAAATTAATATGTATACGTATGTAATTACTATACTTCAATATTAGCTAAAAGCCATAGAATTATGTTTGAAAATTTTCAAACCATTTCGAGCAATTACAAATCAACGGCATTCCAACATGAAACATTGCACATTCGCAAAAAATAACATAAACCTACTATCAACAGACTCCGAACCGACTCTAATCTGACCTTCGTTTTGTAATTAATCTCAAGAGCGGTTATTAGCCGGTGTCGTGGTGGTTGCGGGTTCGACTCCTTACTGAGCGAAGCGTGGATTTAACAGCAAATTTCCTTACATGTCTTATATAATCCCTTGCCGTAAAATATATTTTTATCAAGTCACGTGACCATAACTGGTAGCCCATATTTGTTTTACTTTTACATCAATAGAACAAAGTTTAACTAATGACGTAGCACAAAACTATTACGTTAGTCCTTCCAGTTATGCAATATTAAAATTACTAAAAAAAATTATAATGTTACCCACTTTTGTGATGTGACATGTATTTCGAAGTCTACGAATTTATGAAAAATATGAATAATACTAATTAATGGACTATCTAGTGCACATTAGGAGGAATACTAAGTGTAAATAATAATTTACGATATCGAGGAATATAATCAAGTAAGTGATTAAATACATAGTTTTTAGTACAAAATAACTGTATATTAGTTAATAAACAATAAAACTTGGTTAATTCAGTTATCAAGGCTTTCATTCGGTCGAATCTGCCGGCGCAAAGGATAGAATCTTGTAGTTATGTCACATTTTTTGCCTGTAAATATGTTTTTTAAAACTAGAAATATTTAAACGGCGTATGTCTAAAACGTTGTTCAAATTGTCATATATGAATAAATTCATGCGTAGCAATGGGTGCCTGTTACGCGCAACATAAAGAGTTTACTCAGTGTTGAGATCCCGCTTCCTAACTTTATCTGACGGTTTACAAATACGCGAACCTCCTTACATCAAAGTTACTTTTTTTTTTTTTTTTCAAGTATGGTATTACTGCTTGTCATCGATACTTCATACAACGACCACATATGCACCAACAACTGCGGAACCAAAATAAAGGGAACCCAGCACCACCAAATTTACAGGGTTACCAAACGGTCACCTGAAAATTCACAACGAACTCATCTTGAAATCCATACAATTTCAATGCGAAGCTATTGCGACAACTTAAGCCTGAAAAGTTCTATATAAATATAAGTTCACGGGAAATGAGTAATCTTAAAATTCCTTTCAATTTGGCGTTAGGCTGTTTCACACGTGGAAAAATAAGTATAGGTCATTCAGAATAAAATCAGCCCTTTTTAAATCCTAGTTTCTTTTTTCCTTTCAGTTACATATTATTTTCCGTCCACTTTTTAATAGAAACAAAAATGTCCACATAACAATCAATGTGTGTATATTGTACCGTAGCCAACAGTTTACGTCGAAGTTACAATACATATTATTTTAAAACTATTATTTTAGACTATATTGTTCTCAAAAGTGCTCATTTATCGCGATCTACCTATGCTAAGCGCATGCAAGAGGCCAACCTTACGCGAGAAATTCTTCAGCAAGATCTTGTGCTGGGCACAAGTGCGTGAAATGTGAACACAGCGCATGTCCATTTTCTGGAGCGACGAGCGAGACGATGCAAGTAGCATGGACATAGTTACAACAACTATTCCATTTAAAATATAACTAAATACTAAAATAACATGCAGAAATTGTACGTAACTGTCATACATATGCAACTTACTACTACACGCATTTTCGTTGTAAAAGTTATGCAAATTGTTTTTATTACAAATATTGAATCCTGGTAGTGGCAAAATACCAAACATCTGTTTGACTGTACTTAAGACTCGGCATAAGTCGCATTACTGGATCATTTTGTTTTTCGCTTTCATGAATAGCTGTGTAGGAAAATGTGAAATTTGCTAGTATAGGGTGGAATTTATTTACTTATCGCTACATAACAAGCATCGCAGTTGAACTTTTAATCAATACTTAGGCCACAAAAAATAGAGCAAATTAAGAACATAAAACAAGTACTGTATTGATTGCGGCCCAAATAAATGGTTAAAGTTCAACTGCGAGGCTAGGACTGTACAGCAAGGTAAATAAAATTCACGCTGAGTGGTAAATTTCTCATTAATCGTCTTGGAAATAAAAAAATAAGCGAAAAACAAAATAAACCAATAACGCGACTGATGCCGAATCTTAAGAGTGCATGGTAGATAAATAAACGCTGAAAATATAAATTGATTTCTAGGGTGTTTTCGAAGCCAATATGGATAAAATACTCAATGACAATCCTACATAATTATATTTGCCAACTTTATGAGTAAATATTTATCCAGAATTACTAATTCGTTACGCGTGATCTCTTGCGCCGCAGTTAAATGCACGAGGTTCCAGCGTCAGAGATTGTGCCTCAGAAGTTCGTAACACTGGAAACAATTTTGTTTTAAACGTTGGCTAATACTATTGTCTAGGATTGTTATTGTTTAATTTTCGCAAATTGGCTTCAAGAAACCTACAGTTATAGATTAATACTTTTAGCGTTGAATTATGTGCCACACCCTCTTTAGCAATTTTCATCGACATATATTTATTCTCATATCTGTACTTATTTTTATATCTGTACCAGATAAATGTTTCTTATTTCAGCCATATAATTTTTCTAAATTTTTTTTCGTATGAATTTTTTTAGCTCTCATAGTTTTTGCGTAATGGATCGTACATGTCAAAATTTGCATGTTAAGGTTTTATGTACGACACTACAACCAACTAACATACCAACCTGAAAATAATCACAGAATATAACAATATTGCAGGCAAGAAGTTAACATATGTGAAAAGAAAGTATAAAATATTTTTGTAATAAAAAATGTATTTTTTTTAAATTTTCATTTAAAATTTAAGTATTTTTTATTTAAAAATAAAAATATTTTATTTTTGGTTTTCATATACTTCAACTTTTGTCTGCGAAATTGTTAGTTACTGTGAATTATTTTAAGTTTAGTATTTCGGTTGGTTTTGGTGTCGTGCATAAAACTGTAACATGCAAATTTTGACATTTACGAGCCATTACGCAAAAACTATGACCAACAAGAAAAGTCATAAGAGAAAAATTTAATCATAATGTCTAAAATAAAGAAAAAAAAAAATTGTGGTTGCCTACAAATATAAGAATAAAAACATGACAACGAAAACTGCTGTTAATCGCGCCATTAAAGGTATTTCCGTGGATATTCACTTGAAACTGTACAAACTAGTTCTTTATATGATTTTTATTCAGATTCATTTTGTGGTGAATTATTTTTTATAACTGAAAGCTACGTTGAAATAAAGTTGTATTTATTAACTATGTCTATAAAACGTAGCCCATCCTTAGAAAATAAAGAAAATAAAAAACTGTGCGTGACATGAAGAGAAAACTAAAATTTTAAGTAGTTCTCTATTGTTGGAAGATACGTGAACTCACTCCGGGCAGCTTCTGCAAAATTCCGGTGAAATAAGTTTCCCAGATTTTAACATGGAGTTGGAACGGTGTTGTGCAAAAACTGTTCAATACACATTTCCATGTACACTTAACAAAATGATTCAGACGCCTAGAGGAATCTGACAATCCTATTAAATGAAAGTGTGTTACAACATTTTAAGGCTCGGTTTCATTGGCCATATTGAATTTTATTACTTATCGCTTTTTTGGAATTCTGAGAAGAAAAATGTTAAATCGGTGACTATACCACACATTATATTTACCTTGAGCTACATTACAAGCATGTTAATGGAGCTAGCAACGTATAGTTAGGTCGCAATTTGTCGGGATATTATTATGAATATAAAAAAAATTGCCACACACATTGCGGCGTAATTATATGGTGACAGCTAAATCGCAAGATCTGTACTGTAACGAAATGTAAATAGATATTGAGGTACAATCACATATTTAACATTTTTCTTCTTAGATTACCACAAAAACGGAAAACAATAATATTCAATACAGCGACTGAAACCGAGCCAAGTTACCGCAGCACAAAATCACCTGTTGGGATTTCACTATTCCACTATGTTATTTATTTGAAGGTTGGCTGTTTTTTACGTATCGGTTTCCAGTCGTAACTCTGTTATTGTATGCTCTTTGAGCCTGGTAGTTGTTGGAGTGTTAGTACCTAAGGTATAGAAAAGAGAAGCTATAAACCGTTAATAAAAGTCTGTACTACAGGACATGACGTTCTCCTTCTTTAGCCCGTACTCCCTGACAGTTTAGTTCAAGTTAGTATTAAATGTTAAAAGTTATTCTCGCTGACTCGGAGAAAAGTTTCATTACGTTAGCAGTGTACAATTAAAGTTAACAACGTGTGTTGCTGAGGTTCATGGAAGACTTACGCATGCGCAGACTCACTCTGCCCTGTAGTACGGCCTCGACCTAGGCGCCAGTGGTACAGGGCAGGCGCGAGTGTCATCCACGCACTGCGCCTCCTGGCAACCAAGGTCCCGCGATCAATGCCCTTGTCTGTCAGTGTGCTGCGGGTCGCGGCGGTGCTAGGGGTACCATGTGCGACATGAGCAGCAGGCCCGAGGTACGCCTGGCGCTATGCAACACGCTCATCTACGCCTGCAGGTAGGCGTCATACTCAGTATATCAACTTGGGCCCGGGTCCCTATTTATGCTATTTTAAAAAGTTTTAATTTTTTAAAATCATCAAAGGGAACAGAAATTTAAAAACCGTTACACAGAAATGTTGGAAATTGTTTGTACTATGTAACCAATTTTTTAAGAAATAAGATTTAATAATTTTGACAAAATACTGACTTAAAAAAAATTATTTAAATCGATAAATAGCCTAAATTACGTAAACGTATGCCTGAAAAAAATTAGGTTACATAGTACAATCAATTTCCAACATTTCTATGTAAAAAAATATGCGATATCTGCTTCCTCTCAGAATTTAAAAATAAACGCACAAAACCAGTATAAATAGGAACCTGCTGCCTTAAAGAGTGCATTGTGTATATACACATGTATGTTTATACATCGTATATAAATAAACATTTTAAAATTTCGAACGAAATTTGCAGTTTTCTGGGAGTCAACATTAAATTGTGTAACATATAGTGATAATGGCATTTTCCAACTTTTAAAGCAAACATTTTCTCAGAGTAACGTATTCGTCTTTTGCTGTGAAATCAAGCAAACAAGCTTTAGGCGTAAGAGATTGTGCTTTAATAAGACGTCACACGGGAAAAAATTTTGCTCGGAAAAATGACAAAACTTAATTTCCAGAAGGTTTTTTTTTTTTTTTGCGTATTGGCCTTGAGAAACCTGAAATTTTTAAATTCATGCATTTAGCATTTATGTACTATGTTCTATTAAACTACGGGCTTTCGCTACACCCCGGAATCTTGATGTGAACTAGAATAGGGATTTAAATGTTAAATTATATTACTTGTCGGCCAGTAACATTTTCAACATATTACTTTTGGACAAGAATAGTTTTCTGTATTGTCAGAGTAAAATCCTTGCTATAGGAATAACAATTTTGAGGGCGGGAGGAGGAGCGATATGAGTACTAGTTCTCTAACGTTCTTTTAACATGGGAATACTTACGTGTTTATAATTATCAGTGCATTAAAACACAGCCTTAACGATCGTACAACAATGTAAGCGCACCATGATGAACCGAACAGTCACTAAGGGCATATATGTATGTACGACAGGGATAGGCTACTGAACCCCATATAGTGTAATATAATTTGTACATCGCTACACATGCTCTCGCCAGGACTCTGTGATAGGCAGCGTCAATAGGACGCCACGGTACATATTTCAGCACTAAAAAGAATCAGTTTAAAACTGTAGGTTTCTCGAAGCCAATTTGTAATAAAAAAAAACCTGTCTTCCTAGAAAACACATTTTTGCAAACTTTCTGAGTAAAATTTTTTCACGAGTAACGTATATATGAAGAATAATCTCTGACGTTGAAATTGCGTACATTTAACTGCGACGCAAGAGATCACGCTTAACAAATGTATCATTCTGGGTAAATGTTCACGCCATCATAAAGTTGGCTAATAGCATTATCTTGGATTGCTGTTTTATGGTTTTTCCACACTGACATTCAAAAACGTGTAGACTTCTATTAGTGTTTTTAGCGTCTGCACACTCCAGATAGGAACCATCCCGGGATTCTCCGGGAGTGAGTTGGGAAAACACAAATCCGGTTGGCTAGACCGGGAATGGAATCCGACTCTCTTCGAATACGAGTCCAGTGTTTATGAACATTGCGTCATCTCGCTCTATGTTCCCGGGAAAGTGAGCGTTTATGGAAACGGTCGTATCGAGAAAAATAATTTAAACAAATTACTTTCGCCTGTACTGTTCTACTTTAAGACTGCGTCTATCTAGAGTACACCATAAAGTTAAATGTATTGTGGAATATTTGCTTTAAAAAATTAATTCTTAATGGGAAATTTTTAAATAGATCAACTCTTTTACACGAAACTGTGTTCCAAGTAAAATTTCTTGAGAAATTATGTGATAGACAGAATTAAATACAATCCTTTGATTATTATTGTCATGTGATACATTATTTTTTTAAAATTAATTTTCAACATTATACATAAAAAATTAAAACCAACCGCTTAAATTTCTCATTAATATATTTTCAGAAATTCACGTGGACAATTTGGTTCGCAAGAGTATCTATAAATCTGAACCATTGAGATTGTATTTCTATTTCTCATCAAAACTTTGCGGCTGCAAGCTTGATAAGCCCATTGCACACTGAACGATTTTTCCCACGAGTTTCGCTTCGATCTTGTCTTATGGCTCGACGAAGATAAATGTGAAGCCCGCCTCATGCGGAATGATTTTCCTTAACGATATCGCATTCGGGGAATCTAACTTGCTGCTGGATAGACTCGTGCACTGGAAACGTTGCTGCTCAGTACTGATTTTCGGTAATAAAATTATGTTATTATCGTTGTGCGTTTCGTATTACTGGAACAAGGAACGATTTCACATGGCAGTGTACTCGGGAACATATTTTCTACGTGTGTGGTAGGCTTCATTCTATCACAGCAGCATTAACAAGTTTCAGAAAACATATTAACGAAGGCTTCAAAAGTGCTTTCTTTACTATGACTAGTCTTTAAAATGCTCGTCTAAACTCTTGTGATCTATACGGAACCCTGCTATACCAACGCTGTGTTTCAATTGGTAATTTTGTATATTAACTCTTAACGTAACGTGACCAAAATTAGAACCCTAATAAAACTACGCGTTTGATACTTCAGTATTTAGTTTTTTTTTGTGATGATACTTTAAAAATACTTACTACTGGGATGTTTACTAAATGAACAGTACTTAATTACTGAAGTACTAAATAACAAAGACTCATAAGTGTATATGACAAGCAAAAAATATGTTCATCTTGGTGTCCTGAAACAGCCTGGAGTTTGGAAACTCACTCTTAATTAATGACTTGGAAGGAGAGGAATTGAAGACAATTAAAATTTATTATTACCACGTTATTATACTGGATGAACTTCAGTGTAATTTATATCGCTAAAATCAGTGCCATTAATTACGCTAAATGTTAATAATAACAAATGCCATAGTGCATTTAAAAAAATGCTTCAACCATACGGAATTTTAAAACCACAAGATTATCTACGCACTAAGTGCTTACCTTTACTAACTGAACTGACCTTCAGAAATACTATGTTTTATTGGAAAATAACTAGTACGCAACGTTAGACGTGTCAACCTGCTACAGACATCTCTGGTAAAATTTGTTCTACTGCATTCTGCAAGTTGATAATTCCCGTGTAATCACAACTCACCAGTAAGTTTGGAACTGTATGAAATTAAAATAAACTTCATTTTTGTGTAAACGTTTTACACAATTTACAAAATACTCATATATTTACAAGTGTTTGTCCAAGTACATGGTTAAATGTTTGACATAATACATGTTAAAGTTATATAGGAGAATAAGTATGAAAATTCACAAATCTGCTCATTACTAGATTTATAATTCATCTCCCGAATTTATAGTGTTTACAAATCCAAAGATAGTGACAATTAAAAGTGGTTAATGTAAATTCTGTTTGAATTGTGGTGAATTTATGCAAGATAATTAATAAACAGTTAGTAAACTGCGTTACTAGAAATTCTGGAAGTATTATAAATGTATCCTGTATGTAGAAATGAAAATAAACAAAACTACCAAACTGGCCTAACTATAGCTGAACATTTTGATGGCTGCTGAGCATTTCGATTTGGGTCATCTTTCTGATAGCTAGTTCGAGCAATATTTTTGATTTACAGTAAAATACGTACATTAATTTATAAGTAAGGTTGGTCTTATTTATAGTATAACATTATGATATAATATGACGCACTACCATAATATATGAATAATGTGAATAATTTTGTTTTAAAAATGTACCAACAAATTGTGTAATATTTTATGAGTTATTTAATATTTTCTGAAAATTTTTCAAAGGTTGAACGTACTATCAACACACATAGACGGTATGGTAATTTATAATGGTCTTTAAATAGTTCAGTTATACAGAGTTTAGTAACAAATGCACGTACACATCACGTGAAACGCCACGAATGTTTTACATTCAGTTTAAATCGTTAAAAAAAAATTTAACAATGGGAATCCTTGGAGGTTAAGCGGCATGCAGTCTATACGTACCCCTTTCTTCTGTCTAATCTAGGACTTTGAAATCCCATAAAATACAGCGTTATTTAGCGCTAATTTTTTACATTTGTTTATTTCACCAAGATCTATGCTAGTAATTGAATCAGTCATTTGATAGAAACAACTTAAGTAATTTTTCTACCAAATTGAGTTGTGGGTGTTACAATTTTGTACAAAGATATAGTCAATGAAGTAAGGTGTTTAAATTAACTCATAGTACAGAGACTTGCTACACTCACAAATTACGCTTAATATGGTTTAATAATCCGTGAATTTACCTCTGTACAAAATTAGAAAACCAACAACTCATTTAGGTAGAAATATTACTTGTGCTTTTTTTCTCGAATGATTTATTCAAATACAATATCTCATAGCGTCTCTGCTTCTGATAGCTACATCATGGACATCATGGCCTGGTGGTGCAGTGGTCACATTTACTACTTTTATCGCGGAGATCTGGGTTCGACTCCCGGTGGGTTCACTGCAGTTTTTTTCACGCGTGGAGAGAGCAGCGGACGTTGCTGTCGACTGTTTTTTCCTCGGGTTACTTTCCATTCTCTCGCCTTGTAACTGCACCCCTTCCTCGTACCTCACCCTCATTGGCGCTAAAGTTAAGGCAGGTAAGTGGACTTTACGTCTCGTCGACAACGAGGTCATTATATACGGTGAGACACAACTTGATACAATACACAAGGAGATGAGTCTGGCCTTCGTAAAGGAACCTTCCCAACATTCCGCAACATTCGTCTGGAGCGATTTTGGAAATCCATGAAAAGCAGGGAATAAAGTATGGCTGGAACTGGGGATCGAACTCGGGCCTTCTCGAATGCGAGACCAATGTGTTACCGGTTTTTTTAATGTTTGGTACAGTAACAAGGTTTCTGCCTCGCCCCTGTACCAAACGTCCCCCCCCCGCCCACACTTTTTAATGTGCCTTGTTTAAGCAATCACGAGTAACTTTCGTGAGACAATTGAGCGACAGTTTTTGAGACAATTTCAGCTAACACAAATTTGACCTATCCAGTCTTTGGAATTGAACCCAGAACCTCTCGCACCAAAACCGGCTGCTTAACCAACTATTTTTTTATTGTTAGGCTCCTTGGCAAGGTCTCAACATCGCCAACGAGCCAAACACCCCCCCCCCCCTTTACAGCTTTATTATTAGACAACACCCCAGTTGTTACAGTTTTTGTTGACTCTTACAATTGAAATGACTCGAACGGACAAACACAAATTTTACACCCAGCCAGAACTGGGAACCCAGAACCCCTCGTATCTAAGTCAGACGCTCAACCAACTGAGCTACGGGAGGTCGGCAACGTTAGGCCACTCGCCATGAAGACCTGGATGTTAAGGAGGCTGCCTGGGTAGATGTATTTGGTGTGCCATAAGGATGACACTGACATAAGCGTCACTCTACATCCTAGCCTCTATGCGCAAGTTTCTGGACGTCGACAGATCCCCTATATGAGACATTCAGTGATGACCCTAACACTTTGTGGTATATTATTAAAGGAAAAAGTGTTTCGTCAACTCCTGCAACTTTTTAACAAATTCTGCACTAGGATGTTATTACCTGAAAAAAGGACGGCAAAAACATTTGCTTTCCCCAATTTTACCCGCGAGAAAATTAGGTGTAAATATTTTTGGAGGACTTAAAATGTGTACGTCGCGTGTAACGTTGAATAAATCACATTCCTATAGTCTGTGCGGGATAAAGAGAGCATTAAAAGAAGTTCTACTAAATTTCTATTTCAGCCAATTCATATCTTTCAGCGTGTAACGGCTAACAACTGGAAATGTATTCTTAACCTCTCTGAATACGGAATTTGGTTTTACGCGTGTAAGATCTATTGTGTGGTCGGTAGTACCCTACATAGTTCGATAAAAACGGTTTATTAATTATGTAAAATACAAATGTATAGATTTCAAATCACTTTGTTTCAGTACTGTTTTGTTTAAATAGGAACATACTTGGAACTACATATCGAAATTCGCTGCCAACAATACAAGTAGTAAGGCAGTAATTGTTGATGTTCAATTATATGCAGTACTGGCTAGTGATAATTTTATGATTAAATTTTTAGTGACCACTTTATGCCGATAGGCCTACAATCAGACTTCATTCACACAAGCTATAGTTTTCGTAAAAAAATCTGCCGGCTGAAACAGTGCACGCCATTTTGCAGGGTAGATGACCGCGCGTACTGGATAACGTCTGAAAAAACACGTTTATTAAAATATTAACTAATCTCACCCACACAGCATGTTTTTGTGAATAGCGTTTAAGAACCGTTGCATTGACACAGTCTAGTTATAAGTATAGACTTTCTGACCATGTTTTCTTGTAAAACAAATTCGAATAACACTAAAAAGTAATTAATGTTCAAAATTTTACTCATTTATCTTTTCCGGACACACTACATATACCAATTAAAGTGAATTTTCACACAATTTTTAAGTGAATATTTGGAATCAGCGCCCCTGAAAACATATAATTGGATACCTGAAACTATGACAACATATTGTACGCCATTTTGAATATCTTAAAATCCTCATCAGATGACTGATGTTACCCGGCATTTCCTTTTAATGTACATTACACTTCGTATGATTCGAAAATAGATATGTAGACTCGAAAATTCACTTCACTTGAAAAATGGCATAGTTACTATTCCTATGACACAAATCTATGGACTCCGAAATTCTCGTCATGTGAAAAATAGCAGATTCACTGTTCATATGACACCAGACATATCTATAGGCGCTAAAATTCTCTTCATGCAAAAAATGACATGTTCACTGTTCATATGACATCAGACAATATATATAGGCTCTAAAATTATCTTCATGAAAAAAAGAGTTGCATATTTCTGCTGAAATAGTGGTGAGGGAGGAATTTAAGAGCTGGCGCGTTCTCTGCCTCGTACGATTTAAATATAGCTGTACGCTATGTACCTTCATTCGTTCTATTGAACACAGTCTGTCTGTTTGAAATACTAATATCAATCATTATAAACTTCTCGTTGCACCCTGAAAATTTCCATCATTGCATCTGAGCATTACGTTTGCAGTTATTTTTCCCCGGCACGCGTGTTAAAAACTGACAGTTAAATTCTCCAAAACTGCAACCTACAATCAGACTTTTCAATAAATAAATTTTGCTGATAATAAAGATAACAACTGCCACTAAATAACGGTAAACATAGACTAAACTATCGACGTTTGATGTAGACCTACTAAATTTTTTCAAGTAATCATGTGTTCGTGACAGTGAGACGAAAAGTTACTTTAATATCCTCATATAGCTGTCGTATATAATGATATTGCTTTCTATAATTTTACATTGAATATAGTACAGTCATTAATGACTAAGTGTTAAATACATTAAGAGCTGCACCATGTGTTACTTATAAACAATTAAACGAAAGAAAATTATAAAATAAATAGTCAACACTATATAAAAGCCGGAGTTAAATTCTGAACTAGCCTTATTTCTTATCTGCAGTTCGTTAAATGTTAGAGATACTGAATTAGTTTTTACATTTGTAACATTTGCTTCCCGGCGTCACACACAGGTCACGTTCTAACCTTTAAAACTACTTGGGATTATACGCTGACCTTAAGTTGTAGTCCTAGAGGACGTGGTATTTGTTATGACCTATAGTATTTGTGAATTAAAAGAATATATAACTGAGCATGACAAGCCAAGCACATTGGTTATTTCGTAGTGTTGGTCTTATTTTTTAGTTGGGAACTTTAAAGTCTCTCTCTTGCTCACTTATAAAAAACAGTGAGATAAGAACGCTAGTGTTGGTTACTCAGTCAACTTGTTTAGCGATGCATATCACTTATAAATGCACCCATATTTACACGTGGTGTTCTTGAATGTATGTTACAAGCTTTGCGAAATGGTAGAAAAGAAAGTGAGGTTAAGTTATACAAGGCAAGGTTTTGTTTGGCGCAAATCTTAACGGAGAAATTCGCGATTGAAAATTGAAATTAAAAACCATTTGCTGTAATAACCAAAAGTAAGGCGAAATAAACAGTGAATTTCCCAGTGCGATTTTATATTAACCAGATCTGAAATACATGAAAAAATAAATGGTTCCAAATACCTTTCACGTGCATTAGATAAAGGGGTTGGTGAAGCTTTTTTTTCCGTATAATTTTGGCTATTAAATGACACAGTACGTAGCAGGAGGCTCCAATAAACAAGAAAGGTTGCCTTGTCGCAACACCCTCCAGTGAACCATTTTCGACGAAATGGACGTAGAAAATGTAGAACCTTACAGGTAGGCAACACGCGATACACTCGAGGAATGAGCGAACGTTACGCTAGTTACTAAAGAACTGATAGAGAACACATTAATGCACAGCTTTCAGTCGCGAATTTCTCCCTGAAGATTTACGCCAGCCAAAAACTTGCATTATATAATTCTACCTCAATTTTAGAAGGAATTATGTCGCAAACTTTGCAACATGCTTTCATCAACATTGACATCCTGTAAAGTAAGTTCTGACAATGGCAGCATGCGTAGAATACACTTATTCTGAAAAAAAAAAAGGGGGGGACGCTCACAAAGTTTGTGAATACAACGTATTGCATTTGATGCGATTTAAGATGACTTTGCTACGTAGGAATTACTGTTTTGCGTATTCAATTTCTGTAGGAACTTTCATTTGAAAAAATTAACTTCCTAGTAAAATACATTACCTTGTGACAAACTCACAAATCAGTACCATCTGGCACAAAAATATTACGTAATAAGAAATTATATTATTTTAAAATCAGTAATAGTTTGTAGCCATTTCATAGTTATAAGGTAATTCGTACATACATATGAAGACTAAGTTGGATAACGTTAATAATATTTATGAAAGTCATATCGTATGATTTCAGTGCAAACATTGTTATGGTTCACAAGTAGTAAATTCAACACGAAGCGTGAGACTCTTAAGTTATGTAAGTTACGTAATTTTCATGCTGAAATGTGTTACGTAATAGAATATGAGACCAATTTTTTAAACGTCCACTCTGTAAAACAGCGTAGTCACTGCGTGAAACCTCATTGTGGTATGTTATAATATACAAATGTGTATTGTCAATTCAAGTTTTTACATACACAAGAATGCTAGTGTAAATTCGTGCTTCTCGAAACAGCAGCACTCCACAGATATACGGCTCTGTAAAAGGGTTTAGGAGTTTGTGTACCGGACGCGTGAGACGTGCTGTACCGTGGCACGGAAAGTATTTTTTCTTGTGTAACGGTGTCCCTATGATTTAAAAAAAAATGCCGTCCGTTTCTTAAGGGCTTTTTCCCGAGTTTTTTTTCTTTCAGACTGGTGCCAATAACTCAAATATTTTCTAACCAAAAGTTTTGAAAAAAATTTGAGTCAATGTGCAATCACACGATGCACAATACTTTGGACGCGTTTTTTTAAAATAATGTACCATTCGCCAGCAAAAAAAAATAATAATAATTTCCTTCATTTTTGCTTATTTTCACGACGAAAAACGTGGTACTTTGGGTAATGAAATCTAAAAAAACCGTTCAGTATAATTCTACAAAAAAAATCAGCTACAAATTATAACATATAAGTGTCAGAACTGTGCAGCGAAATTTTGATATGAGTATTAGGTAGCAATAAAAAAAATATTTTCGAAATCACTGCGAAACTCCGTAACAAGGCCTTAAAAACACGATTTCCAAGCTCCTCAAAAGTGCTAAGAATGTTTTTTCACGTTGCTGTAGCTGAGAAAATATAGATCGTATTCGACAAATTAAACCATAGAAACCTGCATTGGACTTTACCACAAACTTCCCACAAATAAAATGACAGGGTAATCACTTGAAGTCCCATTGAAAAACTGTTTTTACGAAACTACTGTACGCTAGTTTAGTTCTTCATGCCTAGAGGCGATGATGCGTTTGACGGACGTGTTATATTCTACTTATCGCCTTCCCTGTTTCCGTACTTCAAACGTAAAGAGAAAGCTAAGAGGTTATATCTAAGTCAGAAGCTGTAATCTATATATATATATATATAAAAATGAAAGGTGACTGGTTGACTGACAGAGAGACATATCAAACTGCAGCCCAAACCACTGGACCTAGAATTGTGACATTTTTTGTGGGGGTTCCCCTCAGGTCGTAGGCGAGCACTAAGAAGGGATTTTTCGAAATTTGACCTCTAAGGGGGTGAAAAGGGGTGAAATGTGTTTCCGAAGAAACGTCGATAGAGCTCGAACCCGACGGCCTATCATCGTGATTTTTACTTTAATAGGACACTCGTAAAAATGCATATTAGCCAATTTAAGGATTTTTCGAAGTTCAACTTTTAAG
>PNEQ01129985.1:25396-51113 GCA_003012365.1 Medauroidea extradentata | reverse complement strand
ATTTTTCATTACGTATTTGCGCAAGATCTCTAGGACAATTTGACATAACGCGCGAGCGAAACTTCCGAGTGGTTTGTGTGGCCAATACACTACCTTGCGAAAATTTCCACACATGTTCGGAAATCAGACTTTCCTCTCAAGGTTGGGGAATATTACCATACATATGATGAGTAATATTACTCACTTTTTTTACAGTGCACGGATTTCGTGAAATGATTCTTTCGCAAAATAATTTCCAGTAACTTAGTTGATATCGGTAGCTCTCCTTTAATTAATGGCCACATGCCTCTGTGAGAAGTCATTTGTCCCTACTAGAGAACGGAAAAATTCGCATATTCACTGACAAGTACGCTAGCCTCCAATAACATACTAAACGTAATCAAGGAATTTAATAAAAAAAAACTTTCCGAGCATACAACAGGCAAATCGTTTCCGATAAACCAAACTAAAATAATAGATACACACGCTCCGGTCATAAGGTGTTATTAGAAATAAAAAAATGTCAATATGATCTTTGAAAGAACTGTGCAATGAGAGTGCATGATTTGATTTAGTTGCTTGGACATACTCCATTGCGAAATGAATGACTGTCAAAGAAAACTAAACAAATAATAGAATAATAGAAAACAATAAATAAGCAGAGTATGCTTTAGTCAAAGGTATACATACAACATGAAATTCCGAAACGGAATCGGGTCAAATAAAACAAGGGACGAACAGATAATAAATGGAAATAATAAGAATTATAATCAGAAAAAAAAGTAACATGCGACACAATGATGAGACAAAACAAAAACACAGTGGGTAACAGTTACGAACAGAAAAATAACAAAACGACACAACGAAGAGACTTAAACAAAACACAACAGATATCAGACGCAAACAAAAAAAAGCAAATGACACAATGAAGAGACGAAACAGAACACAGTAGTTTTCCAGACAGACAGTGTTACGACGTTTCGGGAACTGGAATCTGTTCCCGTCATCAGGTAGACACACAGGGTTCAGGAATACGAGTGCGACTGAAAATTTCAAAATAATTAAGTGACAAAAGTTTGACATGATGTTAATAGTGGGGATATAAATATTATATATGAAGGTATGAAAGATTGTGGCGTGAAAATAAAAAATTCACTCTATTGTATTCATAGAGAAATATACATTATTTTAGCAGTACATTATTTTTATGTTTTTTTTTTACTTTTTAAGTGTTTTTCATTGGTACTTGGTTACTAATAATTTTTAGGAATATTACATTTAATATAAGCTCTTCAATTTTTCCATTATTTTGAAAATATTATAATTGAATTTAAATACATTCCAAACAGTTGTCCTTATTCATAAGATATAATCGAAGGTTCTAGGATTAAAACCTTATTTTGGAACCTTTTTTGGGTAAATTTTTTCACCGAGGGAGGCTTGATGAGAACAATATTTTTATAAGAAAACTATTTAGATCACTAATTACTTATTCATTGTGGTATTTCTGTGTGTGTGAGTATATATACACAATGGAATTCAGATTAAATATTAAAAAATTCTTTCAAAAAATTACATTTTTATTTTTTAAAGTATTTGTCAAATTAACTCTATCTTAAAATTTTTCTATAAATATTCTTATAATTTTTATATAGCGAGATATAATTCAAATAAACTCTATCTTGGAATTTTTCTAAACTGTTTTTTGACAAATTTCGGACGCTCCGAAATAATATCCCAGTTAACTCAATCTTAAAATCATTCTATAAAATTTTCTGATAATTTATTATATTCTGTGGTAAATTTTCAATGAACTTTATCCTGAAATTTACTATAATATTTTCTGATAAATTTTCTCTCCGTCAGGTATTATACCAATGAACTCTTATCTTAGAAAAGACTTTTGGCTTAGAACCTATTAATTATATCTACTGCTGTACTTATTATTTATTGGAGAGAGTGAAAGAACGAAAATATTTAGTACCATAGCAATCTAGCATGATCCGCCTTATATAATTGGACGACGATAAATTGAGGCGGTTATATTGAATACACACGAATACACAACGATCAGGATCAGCGTACCAGAATTCTCATTGGCCTGGTTAAATCTGGAATAACGTAATGACTTAATAAGAATATCGGACAAGTATATACTACGTTAAAACCTAGCAAGTGTTTAACTTATCTCGCGACAAATATCTCCCTCTAATTATTTTCTTGCATTTTTGTTTTAGGTTCACAATTCTCCAGAGCGCGTCCTATGAAACGTATTACAAAATCCAACAATGTGGCGGATACTTTTGAGTTCTAGCACGATATTATTATTCGCAAAATATTTCTATCTACTTATAACCAGCTTAACATGAAATAAATACCTATTAAATAGCATCATAATTTAGTGCGCTAATCTCTTATCATCCACTGAATAATAAAGGGGGATTACAACATGCATAACTGTAGAGTCTAGTTATTAGGTATTCGAAACAGGGCACATTTCTTGTTCCTAAGTGAAATCATTTCACTGTATTCAAAAGTTAACGTCCTTATTTTACACTGTCAATTCTTGGTAAGACTGTTTTCAGAAGTGCTTACTTTTTCTTGAGCAACTTACACGAAACCCCGGACCATGACAATAGAACGTTCGCTATGTTATGGATAACAGTTTGGAATCTACCGTGTCCTAGATTTACTCGCACGAAATCAACGCTTAGAGCCAGTAATTTTCGGAGAACAGAATCTTGCAACAATTTGTTTCAGTGTCTTTTATGCACATCTGCAGCCCTGCTTCATGGTCAGAGATTTGATGTTTGTAACTGTCAATGTACCGAGGTTCTACACTCAAATCGCAGACGTGTGGTATCGCAGTAACCTCGTTATGATTGGCACAGTTAAATAAGTGACACCTCTGTACAATAATAATCTGCCAATAAACATGTGAAGCAGAGTTGCGTATGTACATGTAAGATAATTAGTCAAGCTGGTGGCTCTGTCAATGCCGTATCGTTCTGCACTGCTGTTACTGCCAGTTGTGTGTGATATTTTTTGCTCAGTCCACATGAAGCTCGAGTCAACTTTTCTCCGAAGAACAGCGCGTAGAATTCTTGCATAAGTCACGCATGACCAGAGAACTTGCGCGAGTATTAAAAGCCCTTGCAGTAAACGTCGGCACAATGGACGCAAAGCAGCGAGAAAGCCGTGTTTTATACGGGACTAATGAACCGGGAACACTGTCTGGACACGAACAACTTCGTCAATGCCACCGACACAGCTGCAGCCGTCAAGAACTGTGGTGAACTTCGACTGGTAGAAGTTTGTTCAGAAACTGACAAACTTGCGAGAGAATTTTGCCCCACTTTGTTTCGGTGCCTTACGTGCACGTCTGCAGTTCTGCTTCGTGGTCAGTGACTGGATATTTTAACTCTCTCAAGCTTTGGCATTCTACCGGCAAATCACCGATGTGTGCTATTGCAGGAATGTTATTTTAACTGGCTCAGTCAAGTGATATACGGCTCTTCATATAGACACGCTGCCAATAACCATGAAACAGAACTGCAGATGTGTACGTAAGGCAATGAAAAAAAACTGGGGCTATAATTTTTCGCGAAAAACAAGAGCCTCTAACGATTACTGGCAATGTGTATTTGTGAAATGACGTCTCTCATCAGATAGCGTCAGTCAAAATAAGCTTACTGCAACACCACACACATATGATTTGTGGATATAACTTCAATACGCGCGAAAGTTAAAACATTAAATCACTTAATATGAAGTAGAAATTGAATTATCACATTAGGCACTGAAACAAACTAGGAAATTTTTTTTCAGCGAAATGTTCATTACCTTAGCAATGAAACATTATGAAATAAAATAATAAATAAATAACCAATTTGAAAAAATTACATGCCTTACTTATAATCGATAACTAGAGGTGTGCAAAATTGGCACCATTTTTTAACTGCAGACTAGACTGCAAGCTGTTATATGATCGCTGGTTAAGTCTCATTGGCCGACAGAGTCGTGGCCTGCCGCATAGATCGCAGCTAGCCAATAGTCAGTAGTACTACGTTATAGCAACCAATATTCTGCAAAGTGTTTACACAAGTAACTGTAATCACTTAAAGGCTCGTGCCCCGTGAACTCACAGATTATTGTTTGGTATACAAAGGACAATGAAATGTAGTCTGACACCAAGTAGTAATGCAAATTATGCACGCATTCCTACACAAATTATCTCATCAAAGATTTGATTTAAGGCCACATTGCCACAAAATTACACACACACATATGAGTATGTGAGGGAGAATTTATTGTCAGCTATCAGCATCGAGGTCTTTAGTGCTGGTGAAGGGTGACATAAACTGAGTATGGAATGAAATGGCGGTAAATCCTCGAGAAACTCTCCGACCAGTTCCATCGTCAGGCACGATTCCAACATGCGAAAATCCGGGGATCGAGCCCGCCAGGAATCGAACCCAGATCGCCTTGGTGGGAGGCCAATACGGCCCTATGTGTATGTAGATATGCGTGTATATATATTCTTTAGTCACATTCTTAAACGTGAAAAGACCTGGCGTGACTTCGTCGGATGGGGTAAACGTTCAGTACAATATCTGTGAAATCTTGGTAACACCTGTAGATTCATATACAACGTGTCGTGAAGAAACACCGCCACTTCAAATGAATGTACTTAGCAACTGGAACTACGTGATTATTATTTATACATAGTTTTCACCGATCACAACGAACATTGTATCAGATAAGCAAAACGCTTATCAATTTAAGAATTTTCTTTATATTGTCTTCACGTGCGAGACCTGAACTTATCGTTAAAACTTTCACCACTTCCAAGGTCATTTGTGATGTTGCATTTCTTACAAAGTTAGTCTAGCCTACGCCACCAAGTAAACTACCTGCCCACAACATTATCAAGTCACATGATTTCTCGTGAATTAGTGGCTTTAGATAAGAAGTTTACAACGGATTTTGCGGATAGCTAGACCATTAAGGCGGTCGTCTACCCCAAGCTTCAAATGCGTTGCAGCGTGTTCGTAAACAGGCTTTTCCTACGAAAATGTTCCACGCGTGCCCATTGTGCCAACGTACGAAAAGAAAACAAACATCAGACAAGGTCGGAAACTCATTAAATACACTGTTTTTAAGCCATTCAACGTTGCTGAAAACGGCCTTTTCAGACTTCCGTACTTCAAAATGTACTAACCGGATGTATGCGAGACTCAGATTGCGACCTGCACTGAACTTAGTTGCAGACTTTCCACCAATAAAATTATACGGTCACCGCTTAATGTCCCAAAGTAAAACCCGTTCTGCGGGAAGCTTGCACGCTAATTCAGAGCTTGGCTCGTTGAGGCGACGCGGCATTTGATGCGCGCTTCAAGGTCGACCTTACTGCTCCGTCGCTTTTGTACCTCTCACGCGTGGGTAGGTGGTGCCCTTAAGGCGTACGCCTATTGGACGTGTGTTCATGCAAATGAGGCACGGCACCAAGGGAGATGTTGACTGGCTCATCTGATGTGGTATCGTCTCTACAAGGCACTGAAACAGCGTGCAGTGGTATTGTAGATCACTCGCCTAACACTTTCTGTGGTGACGCCATTTTTTTGTGGAAAGTTTTAAGCTAAGTCCATTGCATGTTTCTATAGTAGTTTTGCATGAATCCCGTGAGTAAGTTTTCGGGTATAACAAGTTGAAAAAAAAAAAACAGTTACTAGCCATTTTCAGAGGCTCCAATATTTTTCTAATTGACGTGATGTTTTGAAATTACATTTCTTTCATTGTCTGAAGTTTATTTTCTTTCTGTACATTGACACAATGGACACATGCGGAATAGTTTCGTAAATTACGTACTTCCGAACACATTGGAACGCATTGTAAGAGCATGGTAGGCGGCGTGCGGCTGTCTGTTTGAATACACAGATATTCTTGGAAACTAGCCTACGTGTTAGTGACCCCGTGAATTTTTCCAGTCTCTATACATTGCTAAAGACCCGGAAGTTTCGCGTATTCATTTGAGAAGATGTTAGATATCAAACTCGTATGCATGGTTATTACTTTCCCGATTGGGTCAGTGTTACTGACACTCTACCTTGAGGACGGTGAATCAGTAGTGAGACACTGGACAAATTCGTGGGTTCGGTTAATATCAAGTTAACTACTTATGCAAAAATTAACAAAAAATTGCAAAAAGTAACTATTTACGATTAATTTCATTGAATAATAACAGAAATTAGTAGTCGCGATCATGCCTACATTCTACCAACTCGCTAGTGGGGAGGGCTATGAAGATCAGGGAAATTGTTAGGTTAAAGTACTTAAATTATTAATAATAAATAGCTGAAATGCATTATTTACGATTAATTTTACGTAATTTTACTTAAATATCACAAGAAATAAAATGCACAAGTGCCGAAAAAGCCTACTTTATAAAAACTCGATAGTGGGGAGGGCAATGAAGGTCAGGGAAATTGTGGGATAAAAATATGTAAACTAACAGTAATAAATAGCTGAAATGCACTATTTACGATTCATTTCAGTGAAATATAACTGATATAAGCAGCTGACAGCAATAAATACAAGTGCATTACATTCTATAGTGGTAAAGGGATGTAAAGATCTTGGAAATCGTTAAAAGTTATAAGTACGGAAAATATTACCAATAAGCACACAAAAAGTATTTTACACACAACCACACACACAGTTTAAACTCATTCTACCACAAAGTGATGGCGCTGAAAATAGTTACTGAAGTAAATTTGTATTTTTAATATATTGCACTAAAGCACTAGTACATACACATTAAATTCACGCTGCATGCATGTTGAACCGATATTAACACGTCTTTAATGCCCATTACAAAACGTAATTAACACATTCTATTGGCAATAGAAGCCAGATAAATTAAATAACGTACACTGAACAACATACATTTTTATAATAAAATATTAGTACTTACTCAACTTGACCGCAGATACAAATTCTTCGACTTAATCAGAAAATTATGCATTGGTTCCTTTTTCGTCAAGGTACCTTGGTCCACACAAGCTGTATGCAAAACATATTTGCTGGTGTGTCTCAATCAGCAAAATTTAACTAATACCCAGTACTCACGAGAGCTGCAAATTCTAAAACGTCCATAAAACACACACTACGGTCATTTGTACCACAAACCGTCAAATTTTCCCTTAAAAAGCACACATCGCTGCGCAAACACGTCTACTCAAGCCGGAAGTTAACGTGCGACTGAAATTGCTGTGTAACGAATAGTAGAGTAACGAATTACGTCTACTTTTCATATAATCCGCTACGAGTGCTAGTAGCACCTCAACGTATAACATGGCGAACGCTTACAACAAGAGTCTCGGACGTAGCATTTGAGCAAAAAACTTCAAATTTCAAAGTAAGTAAACAACAATGTTCTTTACGTACGACTACTTTTCATAACTGTAGAAACTTTTTTTATTAATAAACTTTACCTGTAAAACCAATAGTTTAGCCGGTACACGATAAGTAGCTAAACTTGATATTTACCGCGGGCTCACGGACATGTAGGCTAGTCTCCAAGAATATATGTGTATTCAAGCAGACATCGGCTGTTCATTGGCTGCTCGCTGACACAGTGATACCACATGACTGGGTCTGCATTTAGTTGATTCCTTGTTATAGAGTAAACCCTCTCCAGTAGGTCGAGCATGGTCCTTTTGTTCGAAACCGTCGTAACTCCGACGTGCCGCTGGAACGACGCTAGCGTCATGACGGCTGCGCGAAAATACAAGCATGGATCACCGTGTCATAACGCTTCTGTCAGAATTATTGCTTCGATTGAATGACGGTTTCAAAGAGGAATATATGCAAAGGTTGGTATGCAATTTGCAGTAGTGACGTGTTATTTTTGTGTGTTGGAGAATCTGCTTTCAAATTTCAGCCACTAGAAAACCTCTGTGAACAAAAATATTAAACAGCTGTAACAAGAATGACGTTATTAGCACTTAACCTGTATTTTTATTTACAAGTGACACACTTAGGCTGCATTTTTATTCACAAGAGACACTTTAATTTATTACACAGCTGTGGTCAAGTGGCGATATTCTGTGGCAGTCATGTGGGATTTGCTGTTAATATTAATTTCATGAGTTAGTGTAAACGTCACTATAGTAGTAGTGTTGCTGTCGAAATAGAAATATCAGTACTTGGTCATCGTTTTTATATCTTAATTTGGCTGCTGATATGAGCAATGTAATATAAAACATGGTAAATAAAGCTTAACATAATTTTTAACATTTCCGTATGTATCTTATAATTTTAAAGTCTACGTATGATTTACTACGTCAAAATTATTTTACGTTAGAGCATTTATAATAAATAACAGAAGACGATAATTATTATTCTCCATTCAAAAAATAATAATTTAGATTTGAGGAAAAAATTTATTTTGTGGTCTCCTTTACTCTATACACGATTAAAAATTAAAATTGGTTTCCCTATTTAGGAACAATCAAAGCGCTTGAACATAAAAAACGTACTGCCAAATGTTACAAAAATTTTAACAGTCTTCGACGATATCTGTAAGGTACAACAGCTGTAGGTTATGTGCCAATGCAAACGGTAGCATTTTTTTTTAAAGTTAACTATGCTGCATATAAACACTGGTTTCTCAGGATATTTCAGCAGATAATGATTTTGTCTTATGCGTTTTGTACTACAGATTCGAGCCATGTATATTAAAATACCGAAATTTGTTTCTACCGCACATCACTTTCATTCGGTTTGGTTATACTAACACGTTAAAATTTCAGACAAAACGCATGCGTACACTAATACAGTGCCAATAATTACCCAAATGTGCATCAGTTAAAACATTTTGCTTTTGTCTTCAAAAATATTCAATTCAAACTCTCCTACTTATTTCAGTATTAGCGATCAGCGTGGGCAAGTTGTAGATTATGACTACATGGTCATGTTATAGGTAGGGCCACTATTTTGTCGCGAAAAATTTTTTGCCCCACATTGGGGCACATCGGCAGTTCTGTTTCATGGTTATTGGCAGCGTGTCTTTGCTCAGGCACGTCTCTCATTTGACTGCACCAATCACAATAACATTATTGTGACTCTGTACGTCTGTAATTAGCCAAGGAAAGTGAGGGTAAATTCATCCAATCACAGACGATGTAGCAGAGCTGCGTATGTGCTCATGACACATTGAAACCAAATGTTGCAATAATCTTTTCGCCATTAAATCGTGGCTCTAGTTATAGGTTATGGTACGTGTACAGTGAGTTTTAAGATTATCTTTGCACGTGTTGTTTATACTGTGTGCAGGCTTTATATTAGTTAAAAATATCTTTTGTCACTTGAAACGGTGAATGTTACATTGCTTCTATCTATAATTATTTTAAATACGCACGTTGTCGGCCTCTTGACACACTAAAATACCACATCAGTAGAGATGATAGTATATCGCGAAAATGTTTTGTGCCAACATAGCCTTGAAAACACTGACACAACGTAGCTGGCTATAGACCAAAAACGTGCATCAAATATTAAAATAGCGGTATTCTTATTGGCTTAGTCAAATAGGGCAGTAGCTTCGCGTACAAGGAAAAGCCAGTAATCTTTTGATAAGCTGAACGTACGTTGATGCCTAGCAAATAGTCAAGTTTTCCCGCGATAAACCATCATCTCTACACATCAGTGTATTGACGGTCGCGTCGTTCATCTGAAACGCTTTGACGAGCAACAAACAGAACCATGCTCGCTTTTTTGAAGAAACATCTTTCCACTGACGCGTCGTTCTGAAGACAGGAAGAAAACACGAACCAAGCTCGGCCTACAGGAGGTGACAACAAAGTCATAGACCAATGGCGAAAGTGATACATACATAGAGATATTTGAAATCTAGCTCATGTCTAAAAGAAAACTCTTAATTTTTTAGGTCCTTATCAATTGCACTCATAGACTGCCGCCCTACCTTGTCACATGTACAACTGTCCACTCACTGGAGCAGCAGACAATGTACAAGTATCTGAGGACATAGTGTACACAGGACTGTGCAGTCCAGCCTGCTGGTTGTTGAACCCGCGACATTTCCAGGTCTCTAGACATTTCTTAAGAGCACATGCCTTGCAATACTCCACGATTTGGAACTACTATATTTCATTTTGAAAGGCGTAACTTAGCTGCCTTAACTACTGAGCGCTTTGTTCAAACACTGCGACATTTTCTTCTGCGGAGAGCAACGTATTAGACTCACGTATTTTATGGTGGGAAGAATTTTGCACCAACTCGCTTCATAGGCTCACGTGCACATCTGCAGCTCTGATTCATGGGTACTAACAGCATGCCACTGTGCCAACGAGAATAACGTTACTGCGACACCGCGCGTCTGTGGTTTGCCATTAAAAGTCCAAGACGCTGAAAGAAAACACCATACGATCACTGACCACAACACATGTAAGCCATTCAAACAAGTTGGTACAAAATTCTTTACGCCAAAACTAGTTTCTATACACGAATAATTAATACATTCTGTGAGTGAAGAATTGAAATCCAAGACATGGTAAGATAGTTTTACCAAGTATTTATGTTCGAGGAAGTTGTGAACTGCGGAAAAATACGACTCTGTTATCTATTTTATAGCAAAAAGATTTTTGCATCACTTTATTTTACTGCCTTATGTGCACATCCACAGCTCTGCTTCATTGCTATTGACAGTGTGTCTTTGTTCAGACATGTCTCTCTTTGCACCAATAAGAATAAGGCAATTGTGGCACCACATGTCTGTGATTTGCCAGTAGAACCCAAGAAAGGTGAGAGTTAAAATAGCCATTCACTGACCTAGAAGCAGTGCTGCAGGTGTGTACATAGGTCACTGAAACAAATTAGTGTAAAAGTCTTTTCGCTATAAAATCGTGTATCTGTTGTGGGTTTTCCAGCATGGCTGTCAACGCAGGGTATACAGTATAATCTAGCATGTCCACCGCGGAAGTCCGGTAGCACGCCCACCTTCTCCTGACAGTCGTCAGAATGACCATTAACGTTTTCAGAATTTCTTCACTTAGAAACACTGTGGCCTATTTGTATGTTGTGTAACACCCAGCCTAGTGGTTTCTACGAGGGTCTGCGTGCATTAAAGAGTAAGCAAGTGAGTGGTTGAAATGAACTTTGGAGGGAATGTCCCTGTCTTCCTACACGCCACGTTATCTGAGCTGAAACTGCTTGTTTATCGCTCTATCGTTCCAGTACACGGACTGTGCGACTGCAATTCAAGTATGCGATACCAGCCGAGAGAGCGTTGGTGGCTTACAAAGTCACGTAATTATAAGATATCTTTGTATTTACTGATGTGGGCGAGAAAAATAGGCCACTGTCTTGTGGGATAATCTTTAACGTTGGCGTAAATACGTTTCAGTGTAATACGTTTAAGTACTGACAAGAATTAACTAAGTAAACCACTACTATGTTTATCTTTGTTGACTCCTGGGGGGCATCCATTTTCCGCGAAAATGTTAGCAAGATATATATTTAAAAACATTAAGTACGGTTATTTTGCTCTCAGAATGTTATTGGCTGAATGTCATTCCTTAGACGTTTTTCACTTGACTGCGCCAATCACGATAAGTTGGAAACCCTTATTTTTTTAGAAAAGAATTCTGCACCAGCTTGTTTCAGAACCTTTTCTACACATCTGCAGCTCCGCTTCATACTCTGTCATTGGACGTTTAAACTCTCGCAACACTTAGTGTTCTACCCGCAAATTACAGACGTGTGTTGTAATAACTTTGTTAAAGCTAAAAAATTTCGTTAAAGCAAAAAGTATTCAAAATATATGCCTACAAAACCAACCATATGTCACACAAATAAAAAAAATAAAACAACTAAAATTTATTGGCTAACCGCCTCTTTAGAAACTATCCAATCACTATTCATGAAACACAGTTCAAAATTCTTCTCGCAAAAATCAGTTGTTCCAAGTTACTGGTCACGAGGCTGTGTCTGTGAGGAGACTTGTAGACTGGGCCAATCGAAATTCTGTTACTGCGCTAAAGAATCGTTCATAATTCGCAGGTTACGCCCAATATTCGCAAGAGCAGTTAAGTTACTGAAATGGACGTAAGCTGAAGTGTTCTGAAATACAATAAGGCTTGTATGCTTCTCACGATAATCAGTTGCCGATACCAACTGCCTGTTTACAGATAATGTAGTGTGCTATGGTTGGGTTTGTAATGTTAAGTATTGTTATTATTTTCTCACAGCCCTCAAGGATGTATAGAGTATGTCAGCGGTATAGCGAGTGATTTTTGTGAAACGAATTTGACAACAATATATTTCAGTGCTGATATGCACATCTGCAGCTCTGCTTCATGGTCAGAGACTGGATGTTTTCAAGGGCACAATCTACACCAATTGTCATTGTCATATTGTCATTTTTATATTTGTACCAGATATTTTTTCTTATTTTAGACAAAAATTGTGACTAAATCTTGCTCTTATGAAAGTTTTGTATCTCTTGTAGATTTTAAGGCTCGGTGTCAGTCGCCATAATGAATTACTTAATTTTTCGCTCTTATGGAATTCTGAGAAAAAAATGTGACATTTGTAACTATAATATCAATTCTATTTACCTTGTGCTACAGTAAAAGAATCGCAGTTGAACTTTTAACCTATATTTAAGCCGCAATCAGTCGATAATTTTTTTTATATTCTTAATTTGCTCAAACGATTGCGGCTTAAATATAGGTTAAAAAATTCAACTGCGATGCTTTTATTGTAGCACAAGGTAAATAGAATTGATGTTATAGTAACAAATGTCACATTTTTCTTCTCAGAGTTTCATAAGAGCGAAAAATAATATAATTCGATAGGACGACTGATTCCGAGCCTTAAGTAATGGCTAGGCATGTTGGTTTATGGCTGGAAAATTTGATTGTTTGCTGGATATCAATGCTTATAAAAATATTACTGGTATTAACTTGTACGTAAATCTGTTTCCCTATTTGACTAAGCCAATAAGTATCCCCTTATTGTAATATTTGATGCATATTATTGGTCTGCAGAGAGCTGCGTTGTGTCAGATGTATAATACCCGATCACACATGTCACAAGAAACTACAGTCTTTCAAGGATATGTTGGCACAAAACATTATTGCGATATACCATCATCTCTAGTAATGTCATGCACGTAGACGCCACAATTCGCATTTTACGGTTTAATGTACGCCACTTAAATCAACCGACAAAACGAATTGAAAAAAAAATTCACAGTGTATGAGAATGTTCTAGGCTACATTACATATATAAAGACCAAAATAAAAAATCTCTTGTATTGAAAAAAAATTGAAATTTTTAAATTTTCATTTTAAAATTCAGGTTTTTTATTTAAGTACAAAAATAGTTTTTTGTATGTATGTATGCCTAGTTGTAGCCTAAAACATTGTTATACAATGTTATTTTTTCAGTTTTTTATACCAGTTGGTTTTGGTGGTACATAAATCTGTAAAATGCAAATTTCGACGTTTATGAGTCATTACTCAAAAGCTATGAAAGATACGAAAATTTCCTAAGTGCAAAATTTAGCCACTATTAATGTATAAAATAATAAAAAAAATATCTGGTACAAATATAAAAATTAATGTATGACGATGAAAACTGATGTGACTGCACTGTTAACTCTCAATGTCTCGGCGATCTACCCGCGAATCACAGACGTGTGGTATCGCAGTAACCTTGCTTTAATCGGCACAGTCAAATGTTTGACGCTTCTGCACAAATACACTCTGCCTAGGGCCATGAGCTTTGCATAAAATAAATGTTTGCTCAAGTATGTTCCAGTGTCTTACGTGCACATCTGCAGCAATGCTTCATGGTCAGTGATTGGTTGTTTTATCTGGCACGCATCTTGGGGTCTACCAGCAAATCAAAGACGCGTGGTGTTACAGTAACTGTACAGTGATTGGCACAGTCAAATGAGAGACGTCACTTCACAAAGACACGCTGCCAATAACAATGAAGCAAAGTTGCAGACGTGCACGGAAGACACTAGAACTAACTGGGACAAAATTGTTTCGTGAATAGCTCGTGGCCCAACTATGCCAATAAACATAAAGCAGAACTTCAGATGTGCACGTAAAGCAATGTCAAAAGTTGGTGCAAAATTCTTTTCACCACAAGTCACTGGTTCTAGTCAAAGGGCAAGCCATTTATTCGAAGACTTGTTACCAAGATATTTTCTTAGTAGTATAAATAAAATTTGTCTCTTGCATACGCCGAATGAAGGCAGAGATAACATATGACAGCGAATATTTTACATAGACACATTGTAGCATGGCCGTCGTTAGTATAGAAGGCCGGAGTCTTAAATGTGGCAACACTGCATCGGAGGCCTGCTGCATGTCACTTCTTGGCCGTCCTAGTCTCTGCAACGTGTATAGATGCAGCTTTAGTGGCGTGTACACGTCTACACTGACTAGGACAGCCAATGAACGACCGGCAGCAGGCCTCCGATGCAGCGTTGCCACATTCAAGACTCCGGCCTTCTAATAAAGACGGACATGATTGAAGTCGTTACCAAATTTTGTTATCCTCATTTGTTTCAATTGACTGCAATTTTCAACGAAAATGGACTTAGGTCTATCTCTCCCACATCATACATGATACAATGTATCACCACAAGTATGGATTCAATTATGCTTCTCAATACGAAAGTCGTCTATCCCTTTGACTTTTTGTGTCAGTTTTGCACAAAACAAAATCTATATTGAATTCGGATAGGCTATGTACATGGTTGTAGCGAAGCTCTTTAGAAACTAATTTGTAACTGTTTCCAGAGTTTATGAAAATAATTACGGAACCAGAACGAAAATATGACTAAGTTCAGCAAGTTGAATTGGACTGGCAAGATAATTACGTGACAATTCTGAACCCTCGATTATTTTTTGTTCTTTTTTTCTTACGTCGATTTGAACTCGTTGTGATAAGATGTAGTAATTTATCTGATGGATTTGGTGATGTCATGGACTGATTTACTGACATTCACAATACACTGAAACGTTTTGTAGCTATCAGCTTTCAGATTGCTACATGCAGACACCTATTTTGAAATAACTAAGTTCAAAAAATTACAAACTAAATTAAAAGTTAAAGTGTTAAAATGATTACAATTTACACACAACAAATTAACATAATGTGTTTAGATCAGCACTGTTCGTTACTTCTCGTATGTTTAATTTGAACCACAGACTAAGGATTTATTTATTTAAAATAAAACTATGGGTTTTTCACTATTGCCTGTTTTTTTCATGTGTTTGTGTTTCGTACGTCCTTGATGTGATCGGCAAGGCAGTAGAGGAACTGTATGCAGCTGTTATTTAAGTAAAATTAGCACTGCTAGTGAACGTAAAATGGCTTTAATTAACTCCGTACTTATAATACAGAGAGTTATGTGCCAGACTGTTCGCAAATATTTAATATTTTACTAACTGCCTACCTCAGAACCCTTGCGAGAGAAACGTTAGAGATTAACTTGTTAAACTATATACGCTGGCCTTATCACTTTTCAACACATCGCATTCATGCAAAAAAAATTCTGCATTGGTAGGAGGAAAACATTGCTACAGTAATAACAGCGTGGGAAAAAAACTTACTGGTTAGTTTTTTTTAAGTGTATATCAGGCATGTAAATTATTCAGACTATGTTTTTACTTGTTTTCAGGAAATTGTAAGAAAAAAAGTCAGAACTATCCTTAGAGCTAGAGATTTTTGGTGAAAATAATTTAGCGCTAACTTGTTTCGTTGCCTTACGTACACATCTGCAGATGTGCATCATGGATATTAGCAGAGTGCATTAGTGCCAGTCAGAACAACGTTACTGCGACACCACTCATCTGTGATTTGTGGGTAGAACCCCGAGACATTTGATAGTTTAAAACATTCCATCACTGAGCATGAACCATAGCTGCAGATGTACGCACAAGGCACTGAAACAAATTGTTGCGAAATATTTGTCAGAAATCGCTGAATCCTGTAGCAATGTGGGTCGCGCCACAGACTAAATATTAATACAGACGTAAAATGACGTGGCAGCTCGTTTGATATGGGCGAACTTCGCCGCTTATTGGTTGCGGGAGGTTGTTGATACCAGCCCCGTGTCTGTTTGGCTCCTGCATGTTACTACAGGTTTCCTATTGTCTTGGCTGCTGGCTAGCAGAACAGCTGCCTTACACTGATTGACAGTAGGTGTTTCCGCCATGTTGTTGGCCAGGGAAGCCATTTTTCTGGCGTTTATGACTGAGTTCACCATTCCACTGGCTATTACACTTCTGTTTTCCTAAATATTCTGTGGCCGTGCCAAGGTGAGCAAAAAAGTACATGGTTGCTGAGATATAGGTTCGGCACGTAAATGAGCCATTCCTAAATAACTATTTTTTAAACTTTTAAATTCCTATCCTTACTTACGCCACGAAACCGGAGGCTGAGTCAGTTCTTATGTTGACATTACTTTTTTTATCATGCATAGTAATTGCATGGTGTGACAAACTAAGGTTAATTCTACGACAGGTCAGAAATATCCATGTTTGAAAGTTGTTGCACTTGCATAGGTAAGATGTGTAAACTGATAAACCACAGAACATACCTGAATATATAGTTACATGAAGTTGATAATTTGAAAGCCGAAATTGGTTTGCTTTACACTTTAAAATTAAATTAAATTACCTCCCTTTTTGCCAAGCCCAGTTAAAATACATTTTACTGCCATCTTGCATTTCGTTAGTCAACTTAGAGATATGAGTGCAACTAGTGGTGAAAGTTTTCACTTGCCGATCTCTTCTATAAGAAAACTCATTTTCTTTCTACCCTGTAGTAGAATTAAATTTAGACAAACTGAAGTGTATTGTTGGATAGACGACATTGCTAGTGAATTTTCAGTCGCAGAAAATCCACTGTTATGTAAAAGAACTAAGCATAAGAAAATAAGCAAAAAAATTTAACTAAACAAATTATTCCTTTATACAATTTTCTCGAGCTTACCTCTTATCTGACTGTAGGTTTTCTGAGACTCTGCAAGATTATCTAGCAATGGCATGTATCCAACGAATCATTCCAGTTAGGTACTCACTCCCACTGCGAAATTCATTCGGAGATCGCTAATAAACGATATGATGACTTACCGGGAATGTCTCAAAATAAAAACATTTAATGTTTCTATTAGGTGCGTACGTTGCACGAAGAGTTGTTTGCGATTTTACGTTGTGTATTGTTGTAATCATCGGTGGGTTTCAGCATCGCGGCAGTCTGGCACCGAGCCTTGTCATAATGAGATGGTTTTCCCAGGGTCTAAGCTGACGTAGTTATTGTTGTAACGGTCGTTATTTTCTAGTTTGTATCTTTCCGCCGATGACCCCTTTCAGTTTTTATTAATTTTCAGTTTCTTCAACCTTAAAACGACGATTGTGGAATGTAACAACTTAATGTCTTGTGTTCCTGAGTTGGTAAATTTGAATTCATACAGTGTATGATGCGCAAGTAATTATTATAATTAAATGAGTTCTCCACGGTCAGCACGCAATTCCGCGAACCAGAGATGGCTTGCCGAGGTGCAGCCATCTTGGGCCAGCGTTGTTTGAAGTACGATTTTCATGGTACTGGTACCATAATTTGGCCTAGCGTACCATGTACCAAGACGAGGTCTTCACGATACGCTAATGTACCATAATTTGACTACCCGCCTAGCGATTTTCCAATAATTTAATATGATAATCGACAACGTATGTCTGATAGCTTCATTCAAAGCTGCTGATAGATGCTACTGTTATAATTGATACTCTATAAAACTACTTTTGGAATATAAGCAGAGGGTAAATCATATAATTACATATTTAGATTGACTTTCGAGGCGGTGTCTTACTATGAGTTCATGGAAAAGAGACAGTGTTCCGCCAGGAGACATTCTCGTATGAAGAATAAAACGTGTTCTTAAATGATAAAAACATTTTTGCGAAGATATCATCACAATTAAGAGAATGTGGATGACCCGAAACTTTGTCACCAGTCATAGGAGTGAAGAACCTGAAATGGGTATACATGTACAGTACATGTGTAACATTCTTTAACTGCAGATTTCAAGCAAACGTCATTCATGTACGTTAAGTAGTTTCAAGATAAACTTATATTGGCCGAAGTTCTGTACACTTCAGTGTAAAGCATATGTTATTTCCGTTTCCAGTAGTATAATAATGAAACAACGGAGTAACGAAAGTTAAAAAAATTGATTTTACATATTTCTTATAAATGTACCATAATTTTCTACCAATGTACCATAATGTTTTAATTTTTCGTACCATAACAGAGCATTGATGATCTAACATCACTGTAATGGGCTTGCCCCAGTTCTCTTTGTGCCGTCCACGCTGAAACATCGTTGCTTGCGTTGAGTCCTGCGAGGTTGGGAAACAGTAATGTTAAAGTTTTTTAGGACAATGAAGGGCTAACTGAGTATGTAGGTTATTCGTAGCGATGGTAATTTGCAACATGACAGTAGACATCAAGAAATGTAGTATTTGTTTGTGTGCAAGTCGGGCTCCGAAGAGAGCTCTTGCAGCCTTATTCAGTAAATTAAGAGGAAGACGGCCACTATCTAGGAGACTTTCTATTTGTTGTATTGACTCTGCTCATCTGTGCGACTTGAACAAGATTTAGTTCTGCGCCAAATTCCCAAGTTAATTGGCTCTCACACTACTCAACTGGCGTTGTTTCTCTTCATCTGCATTCTCAACGACACCCGCAGTACGATAATTGGACGTAGTCATGCAAAAATCAACCAACCCACAATTTACTGGATCTCAGATATTCAAGGCCAAAGTTTACTGTGTCTATTTATAAACATTGTATGAACGGCTACTGTTCAGGACTCTTAATTTTCTTAAGATATTATGATTTAATGCTTTTTCTTTTTCTAGGACATATTTTGACTTTCTCCTTATACGTGTTATGATTATCTCGAAATAAATTACTTTATGGGTTGGTTCCTTATTACGTAATAACGTCCAATTATGTAATGTTGAACCCGAAATAGGAGCCTGTGTTTCTACTGCGTGCGGTAATGTTGACGGAGTAATGCTTTGCTAGTTTTCACCAAAAGTAGCTTAGCATCGGTATTGAAGAGGGAGTGGGAACCAGCACAACACACACAAACAGCAAGGTGATCTCATAAAGCTTATTTATTCTTCGAAAAGTAGGCTAAAAATATCAGGTACAGTATAAAATAAATACCTTCACACCTTGCAAAAACCGCCACAGATAGCGTCGTTAAGTGTGAAACTCAATTTACTCCTATATTGTAGTTAAATGAGCATTATTTTAGAGCCAGTAAATTTTTTTATTCTCACTGTCTCTGAGGGTGTTTTTTAACATCCCGTATTTCTCTATGTTCACAACCGTCTTTTGCGGAAGGATGATGTGGCAGCTCTGTATAAAAGGGTCACATTACCTAAGTTTCTCGCTCTGTCAAGAATATAGATTTTAAAGTATTCGTTTTCAAAATAAAACAGACTGATCAATGAAAGTAATTTGCTACGCCGTTTGATATTGCAACGTTGCCACATCGATGGCCCCAGCAGTCCACAAAAAACGGCAACGTCTCGTTGCGTCCCTGTAGAATTCATTGGTCAATTAAGTTCTTGTCAAAGACTTTAAAAAATTTTCAAATAAACTGCACAGTCGGTTTTGCCCCTCGGCCAATTTTTCCAGTGCTTCTGCGCAACGGTTTTGGGCGTCGACACTTGCTGCCAACTTTCGCGAGAGCTGAGCTGAGTACCACACAGGCGTCTGGCGGGCGAGTTTACCTGTAAACACAGTGTAACATTAGTATCAGCCCAACTTCTGTCAAGAGTACACTATCACCACAGAATACTTAGAAATACAGAAGTGAAATACCCGGTAGAATGGCGAACTCAGTCACACACGCCAAAAATGGCTTCACTGGCAAGCAACATGGCGGAAACACCTACTGCCAATCAGCGTAAGGCAGCTACCCTTCCTGCCGGCACCCAGACCAACAGGAAACTTACTGTAACATGCAAAAGCCAAACAGACACGGGGCTGGTGTCAACAACCCCGGAGAGCCAATAAGCAGCGAAGTTCGCCCGTATCAAATGAGCCGCCACGTTATTTCACGTCTGTATTACTATTTAGTCTGTGGTTTAGTCTGAGCTAACATCTTGCTTACTGTCTTTGGGTATTATTGCGAATCAGCCAAGTGAATTGCTTATAACAGAGTTACACTTTTGACGCGAAAAGATTTTTGCACCATTTTATTTTAATGTCGTACGTGCACCAGCTCTGCTCCATAAGTAGGGCCATCAATTTTCCGCGAAAAGAATTTAGCCCCAGTTTATTTCAGTGTTTTTTCGTGCACATCTGCAGTTATGCAACACCACACGTCTGTGATTTACGACTGTTCATTTGAGCGAGAGATCTCGTGCAAGGAGGATGAACTTAGTTTCTCCTTGGGGCTAGGTTAAAATGAGCTATTTTGTGTGGAGTTGGGATGAGTTATGTTCAGTTAGGTTATGCTTGGTACGGTTAGATTGGGTTATGTTAGGTTTGGTTGGGTACGTGTTAGGTAGGCAAGTCATACAAACTCTTGGCATACCGTTTTAAGTCATGGCAATTCGTGGCTAGTTACGAATAATCATAACATGCCATGGTATGTGGAAAAGTTATGACAAGTCAAAAAGCCATGGCAACTAAAAATTCATACTAAAACATCATGGCAGTTCATAACAAGACAGAGCGAGGCAAGACAAGTAATTTTAATTCTTAACGTGTCATGGGAAGCTAAACAAACCATGAAATGCCATAACATGTCGTAGAAAAAAGTGGCTAGTCGTAAGTCGTACAAATTAACTGGACGACATGGGACGCTGTGGAAAATCATTGCAAGTGATTGCAATTTACGGCAAGTCATAGCAATTCCAGCAAAACCCAGGGTGAAATACGGCAACAAATGGTAACTCAGGGCAACTAAGAGCATTTCAGGGCAACTCAGGGCATTTCAGGTCAATTTATGGCAACTCTGAGTAACTCAAGTTAGGTGAGGTTAGGCTGGGTTAGGTTGTCTTATGTTAGGTTAGGTTGGATTAAAAAATGTGCTAAGATAATTTATGTTAGGTCACGTTGGGTTTTGTTAGGATATGTTGGTTTCGTTTAGAATTAGTTGGCATATGTTATGTAGAGTAAGAGACCGTTTTGTTAAGATAGATTTTTATAATTAGTTTTGATTTATGTAATGTTTGGTTAGGTTACGATGGGCAAAGTTAAGTTAAGTTAGGTATAATTGGACCATTTTGCATGGGATTGTGTTAGGTTAGTTTAGGTATTTTACGTTAGAATGGATTAGGTTAGCTTAGGTAATGTTGTAATAGGTTAGGTTGGATTAGTTTAGTTGGGGTTATATTATGTTAGGTTGGGTGAGTTTAAGTTAGATTAGGCAAGTCATTTAAATTCGTGGCACATCATTACAACTCATAGGAAGTTCATGGCTAGTTATGACTAGTCATAACAAATCATTGCAAGTCAAAGCCTTAGAAAGTTGTTGTGTTAGTTTCCGGTTGGGATAGGTAAGGTTGGGGTATGTTAGGTAAGATTGGCTTAGGTTAGGTTAGGCAGTGTTAGGTTAGATTGGGTTATGTTTAGTTAGTTTGGGTTAGGTTAGGTTGGGCTTTATTTATTTGGGGTAGTTTAGTTTAGGTTTGGTTTGGTTGTTTTAGGTTGGATTAGTTTTTGTTGTTAGGTTATCTTTCAGTTGGGTTAGGTAATGCATGGTTACGTTAGGTTAATTAAAGTAAGGTTGGGTTAGGTTAAGTTGGGTTAGTTTCGATTTTGTTAGGAAGGGATGAGTATTTTTGGATGGGGTTGGTTTGGGTTAGGTTAGGTTAGGTTGGGTTAAACTAGGTTGTGTTAGGTTAGGTTAATTTAGGTTCGTTTAAGATATGTTGTGTTAGGTTAGGTTGGCTTAGGCTAGGTTGGGTTAGGATAAATTAAATTGTGTAATGTTACTGTAGTTTAAAATAGGCAAGTCATTCCAACTCATGGCATGTCATTACAAATTATAACATTTCACGGTTAGTAATGGCTAGCCGTAACATGTTAATTCAACTTAAAGTAATTGAAAAACGATAAAAAAGGAATAGGCATAACAAGTCATAGCAAATCAAATCAAGTCATTAGAAACCATAACAAATCATGCGATGTCATAACAAGCCATGACAATTCATATCATTACGTTGTAAGTCATGGCTAATTGTAATAATTCATATAAATTTGTTGGCAGCCATTAAAAATGTTTAATATGTGATGGGAAGTAATTGTACTTTACGGAAAGTCGTTACAACTCTAGGTAAATGCAGGGTAACCCAGGGTAACTCATGCTAACACAGAGTAATTTAGTACAAGTCTGAAAATAATTTTGGGCAACTAAAAACCACTCGGAACAATTTGGAACAATTTAGTGTAAGTTAGTGAAACCCACTACAAGTTAGTGCTACTTAGTGCAGCATAGTGAAAGTTAATGCAACTTAGTACAGTTTTGTTCGACTTTGTTGACTTAGTGATACTGCGTACAAATAAGTGCAAATAATTGTAAATTATGTAGTTAGGTTGGGTTAGATCAGGTTGGGTTTTTGTCAGGTTGTGTTTTTGTCAGGTTGTGTTATCTTAGGTTGGGTTATGTAAGGTTGGGTTTTGTTAGGTTGGTTAAGGTTAGGTTGGGTTACGTTAGGTTGTGTTAATGTTAGGCTGTGTTTGGTTGGGTTAGGTTGTGTTATGTTTGGATGGGTTAGGTTAGGTTGGAATACATTGGGTAATGTTAGGTTGGATTAGTTTAGGTAAGGTTAGGATAGATTAGATTAGGTTAGGTTATGTTGCTTTCGGTTAGGTTGGGTTTGTTTCGGTTGGGTTAGGTTGGGTTAGGTTAGGCTCGGTTATGTTATATTGGATTCGCTTAGGATGGCAGGTTAAGTTGGTTTACGTTAGGTTGGATTAACTTATGAAACGTTAGGTTGTGTTAGGTCCTGTTGAGTTAGGTTGAGTTTTGTTAGGTTAAGCTAGGTTATGTTGGTTTGTGTTAATATACATTACATTAGGTTGTGTTTGGTTGGGTTCGAGCATACCAGAAAAGTATTTATTTAGGCTATACTATAAAACCAGCGCTTAAATGTAACTATTCCTATGCAATATAGTTTGCATTCCTTCTTTACTGCGTTGTAAAACTTAGAAATATAATCATCGTAAACTACAATAAGTGCACATTTTAAGTGTCCGGTTTTTACGCCAAAGATTAAAAACTTCTCGAAAAAATACTCCAAATTAGAAATAATATGCTTTACATAGGTAACTATCTGGAATAAATCACCTATCTTTTCCATTAAAAAATTTCAACTATTGCGTATTTTAATTATAGGCCTACTGTTGAGCCTTAAAACGCCGCGAGCCGTGTTATTTCTAAAGTGTTTGAATGTAACTTATTTTATAATTTTATCAAACATTTCTTTCTGAAGTTATAGGCAAAATAAACTACAATTACAATACTTTATTTATTATTGCTGTATCGTAGTATACCTCCGCATTCCTCCCTGCTTATCCGCGTTTAGAGTGAGCCTAGCCCTTAAGGCGGCCGCCTACCCCAAGCTTAAAAAGTGTTGCAGAGTGTTCGCAAACAGGTATTTTCTACGAAAATATTCCACGTCTGACAGTTGTACCAACGTACGAAAAAAAAACTTCAGACAAGGTCGCAACCTCATTGTTAAGATGCCACGCTCACTAAAATCACTGTTTCTAAACCCTCCAACATGGCTAAAAACGGCCTTTTTAGACTTCCGTACTTTAAAATGTACTAACCGGATGTATGTGAAACTCAGGTTGCCACCTGCGCAAACTTAGTTGCAGACTTTCTGTCAGTAAAATTGTGTGGTCACCACTTAATGTCACACAGTAAAAACAGTTCGGCGGGAAGCTTGCACACTAGTTCAGCGCTTGGCTCGATGAGGCGACGCGGCATTTGATGTGCGCTTCAAGGTCGACCTTACTGTTCCGTAGCTTTTGAGCCTCTCACGCTCGGGTAGGCGGCACCCTTAAGGTGCCTCCCTACATGCGCATGCGTTGCAGCGAGATACACGTTTTTTAACATATCTATTTAATGCTCATTATATTTGTATATCTGCGAAGAGAACTCACACTTCAAACCATGTCACTATAATTTTTTAAAATTCGGCACGTTTATTAGAATGTCCAATTTTGGACCCTTAATTGGCCCAAAAATGGGTTTTCCAGACTGCCGTATCTTAGAAAATAATAATCGGATTCGAAAAAACACGACTATAGGAACAAGCGTTAGACTTTGAACTACGCTGCCTACGAATAAAATATTATCGTCATCGCTTAAAGACCCATAGGAAGAAGGATAGGCTTACAAGTAAAGTACTGCACGCCAGCTGAGTGGCTTGCGCGAAGAGGCGATAATGCATTACATACGTCTGTCAACGGCACCTCCAGCCTCTCACTCACGAACGCAACCTATCTAGGGAGGCACCTTAAGATGAGATCCACAGTTCTTTAGCGTCAGACTCTTTTTTTAAATATTTAAGTATGAATTACCCTATTGATCGAGCGACGGTTTCGTCGCGAAAAGATTTTTGCATCACTTTGTGTAAAATGTGCACATTGGCAGCTCTGGACCATTGTTATTGGCAACGCGTCTGTGTTCAGGCACGTCTCTCATTTTATTGCACCAATCATAATAAGACAATTGTTACATATCATACGTCTGTGATTTGCCAGTAGAACCCCAAGACAAGTGAGAGTTAAAATATCCAATCACACTGACTATGAAGCAGAACTGCAGATGTGCACGTAACGCGAAACTAACTGAGGTAAAATTGTTTTCGCGAAAAGTTAATGCCCCTAGCTGTTGGGTATCGTGTACATGTGCGAGAATGCACGAATATTATTGATCTTTACAAGAAAATATTCTAACTACACCACAGTTTAAACAGACAAAAATCTAGTTCGCCTTGGCCGAAACAAAGTCCGTATAAACTGCTGGTCAGGCCACTTATCTCCCGCCAAGGTGATCCTTGTTCTATTCCTGGTTGGGTCATCCCGAAAATCGCACATGGGGAACATATCACATTTTGCTGTTTGTCGACAGGATTTTCTCGGCGAATTTCTTTTTTCCACATTATTACATTCCTCTGCTGATCCATACACTTCTCATAAATTTTCTAGTACTCAGTCCACTACACTTAATCAGTACATTGCGTACTGCCCAGATGGTCACTAATCTTAGCTTAACTTAAGGGCGTTCAAGTGGGGGAAAATTCATAATTTTATATTTGTATAAAATAGTGTTAGTTTTGTAGACATTACTTAAGAGTACATTAACATCTAACGGAAAAAAATTAGCTCATCTAGTTTTCCCATAATGTCACTTCAAAGTCAAAATTTGCATATTTATACTTCATACAAAACTTTAAAACCAGTAAATATAATGAAATGGAAAAAATCTCATCAAAACTACACGTCACCGTCTACGGCTTGAAGCATATACAAACACATTATAAAATATTTCTGTGTTTAAAATAAATTTCTAAAAGTACCAAAAAAAAATTTAAATTTTGAAATTTTTTATTTAACATAAACATTTTTTGTAACGGGTTTTAAATGCTACAGG
>PNEQ01129985.1:0-25296 GCA_003012365.1 Medauroidea extradentata | reverse complement strand
TGTTTTGTATGAAGTAAAAATACGCAAATTTTGACTTTGAAGTGCCATTACGGGAAAACTTGATGAGCTAATTTTTTTCCGTTAGAGGTATATGTCCTCTCAAGAAATGTGTACAAAACTAACACTATTTCATGCAAATATAAAATTATGTTTTATCCCCACTTGAACAACCTTAAACAGCATTTATAAAACAATTTTTGCTCGGATCGTCAGTCAAAGTTAACTTAACTTTGAATCACCAATTTTCTTGTTTCAGACAAATTATCTTCGGAATTAGCAATAGTTGCAATTTTTTTACAAATACTTTTAAATGAATTATATTTTAACTCATGCTTAGAGAAGGTGATTTATCGCGGGAAAAGTTGACTGTTTGCTAGGCTTCAATGAAACGTATTCATTTCTGACGCTATTATTTCGTTACTCGCGAGTCCATATTTGACTGGACCAGTGGTAACTCTGGCGCACTACAACTGGACGTCTGTGATTCGTCTGTAAACAACTAGACTGTGCCACATAACCGCCGGCCAACAATACATGACGCAGGACGATACACTGACTTGCAGAATACGCTGGCAGAAAACTTTCTTGCGATTTTCCACCATCTCCACTCATGCTTGGTAAAGATAAACTGCAATTCAGGAGGACTATTTTCTTTAAAATGTTTTGTTGCAAATTATTAATCATGTAGACTTGTGTGTGCCAATCGATGGTAGAGTGTTAGGTTAGGATGTGAACATTTTACTTTCAATCTTAATTGAATTATCTTGAATTTATGAAGCTACAAAGTTGTAATGCAATATATAAGTTGTTTGACTTGCTTCATAGTATCCCTAGCCGAACATTTTATGAAGCAAGGAAACAATAAGGCAAAAATCAATAATTTAGTTTTTGAAACAGCGATATTTTTACTACTGATACTTACATTTCATTTTAAATATAAATGTGATGGTTGTTAAGGTTACGTTCAAGAATATATTTTTAAAATTTGTGAAAGTTAGGTATACTGTTGGGACTCCTTTTATTGTATTTGAGCTGGGAGAGGAGAAGGCCACATTTAGTTAAATGTCTTTCTTGAGACAATGTATGTTTTATTTTTGCTAAATATTGTTTTTTTTTTTGTTTATGCATGTATTACATTGATAGATAAACTTTAAAAATTTTTAATTCGAAAAAATTTAGTGGTATCCAATAAAGTGTAGTATATTTGTCATACTATTATTGAATGCTGCAATTCGTGACACGTGTGAACAGTTTTGGATAAAATCATACAGGTTCTGTTTTGAAGCTGTACAGTTCTAACTGGGCTTGTTGAATTGAGAAACACTACTTAAAATTTACTATAGCTAGAGTTGATGGTATATCGCGGAAAAACTTGACTGTTTGTTGGATTTCAACCCTTGTTCAGCTTACCAGAAAAATACTGGCTGAAACTTGTACTTGGGACTGTTACCCTATTTGACTGAGCCAATAAGAATCCCGTTATTGTAATATTTGATACCCGTTGTTATTCTGCAGACTGATACGGTCTGTCAGAAGTATATCACCGAATCATATATATTTCAAGAAACAACAGCGTTTACAAGTGTATGTTGGGTGAATCATTTTCGCCATATAACATCATCTCTAACGATAGCTGATATAGATGTAAACCTTCAGTGTTATACACATCACGTTGGAGCCTAGCAAACAGTTATCTTTTCACGTGATTTTCCAGTGTCTATTTGTGTTGTGTCAGCAATGATTAGAGCCAGTAATTTTTTGTGAAAATAATTTTGCAGCAATTTGTTTCAGTGCCTCATGTGCACATCTGCAGCTTTGCTTCATGGTTATTGGCAGAATGCATTAGTGCAGTGACCGGTCACACATTTGACTGCACCAATCATAACATGATTACAACAATACAACATATCTGTGATTTGTGGATATAATTCCGAGACGCTGAGAATTAAAAGCATCCAATTACTGACCACGATGCATTGCTGCAGATGAGCACGTAAGGAACTGGAAAAAAATTGTTGCAAAATTCTTTTCACCAAAAATCAGTGGCTCTAGTCATGGTGTATATTTCTTGAAATTGGAGGACGTGACGCCATTGTGCACATTTTTCAAACGTCCGGGAAAATAAGTTTTAATTCAAACATGATTCATGATATTCAGTACTGCTAACGTATTTTTCACTGAACTAATTGATCGTGTTCATTTAGACACATGTACATCTAACTTAGGGTAAAAAAAGACATTTTCCATGTTTTAGAAAGAAAATTTGGACTCAGTTCACTATGGCATCACCATCCAATGTTATTAATATGGGAATAAATATTTTTGTACTTATACAAAATACTTACCACGAATATTACACAAAAAGAATTAACATCCATACCTTCTACTTTACAACCACAAGAAAATGTTGCACTAATGTGCGATGTGTATAATTCCAGACATGCCAGCACACGTGTATAAAATTACTTACGTTTCTTGCGTCGTTGGAACATGAGCCTTCTATGGTTTATTGTATCCTGATTTGTGACAGTTTCTATATCGATCTCCTCAATGTTGATCTCTTCATGTTTCACATTATTTACATCTTCGTCCTCCACTTTCCATTCAGACTCAATGATTCTGCTTCCTGCAGCTACTTCTGCAAGAAAAACAAGAGACAACTGATTTTCGCGAAAAGACTTTTGGTACAAACTTGTTCCAATGCTTCTTGCGCACATCTGTACCTCTGCTTCGTGGTTACTGACAGCGTGTTTTAGAGCAGAGACTTTTTTCATTTGACTGTGTCAGTAAGAATAAACGTACTGCGACACGACATGTCTGTGATTGGCGGGTAGAACTTCAAGCCACTGAGAGTTGAAACATCCACTCACTGACCACGAAGCACAGCTGCAGATGTGCACGTACGGCAAAAGTAAAAATAGGCGAAAATCTGTTGCTCCTAACAATTACTCACGTTTTCAAGATTTTGTTTTCATAAAAAAGCAAAACTACACTTTCAAACAGCAACAAACTGTATTAAGAATGCTCTGAAGACACAAAAACAAGATATTTCAGATACGTAAAGGTTGGCGGATGCTGATTTTAGTGTAAAAATGCCATGTCTGGTTACACTTTAAAATACTTTAGATCACGTTTACTTCAATGAGCGTGTGGTTACTGCTATTACTAAGGACCTGAATAATTTTCGTTTCCTTTAAGGCACAAGCTAGATTTCAAATATCTCTAAGTTTGTGTCACTTTCGCCATTGGTCCTTGACTTATTTGACGGCTCCTGAAGAGCGCTAAGCCAATAATAAAGAAACAACTAACTGCAGGTCCAGTCATATTTAGGGACCCTAGTTTTTCGCGAAATAATTTTGCCCCACTTTGCTTCAGTGCCTCATGTGCACATCTGCAGTTTTGCTTCGTGGTCAGTGAATGGATAATTTAACTCTCACTAGCTTTGGGATTCTACCGGCAAATAACACCCGTGAGGTGTTGCAGAGACTTTATTGTAATTGGCTCCGACAAATGATATACGGCTCTTCATATATACACGCTGCCAATAACCATGAAGCAAAATTGCAGATGTGTACGCAATGCACTGAAACAAACTGGGGCAAAATTCTCCTCGCGAAAAACCAGGGTCCCTAGGCATTTTGCATCACTGTGTCAGCGAGCAGCCAATGAACAGCTGATGTTTGCTTGAATACACAGATATTCTTGGAGACTAGCCTACATGTCAGTGAACCCGCGAATTTTTCCTGTCTCTACGTAATAACGTAAGTCCAGTCTCTGTCCTCAGTTACTAACGCAACATTTGCAGGCTTCTAAATATCACTGTCAAAATATGCGATGCATTCTAGACATCCACAAAACAACTCTGCGAAAGTAACATTTATTAAAACCAGTGTTTCGAATATTAATTTCAAGGCACCCACAGTTCAATGTACGTATACTAGTTGTACTTTACAATTACATGCATAACATATCACGTAAATATACTTTACAGTTTCTTTATACGTGTATAGCAAGCGATTCTCACACGTACATGGGCTTAAATGTAAACGTAGCCGTCTTCAGTAGAAGACCGCGGCGTTAGATATGGCAACCCGGCCAAGAAGGGTAGTTTTAATAGCACTTTGATCCCTCCAGTGACTATGACTCTCCTTGATTCAATTGTCTGTCTTACATAACGGCGAATCACGAAATTCATAGCCGTTGGTGAGATAAAAGCGTCATTAAAACTGCCCACCTTGGCAGGGTTGACGTATCGAAGCCAGTGGCGTTCTGGCAAACACTTCTATGATTAAACTCATAAGTTAAGAGTGAGCGATAATCACCATCTTGAATTTTAGTATTTCGTGTCATAACTTTTCTTCTGGCTAAATTCTTGGAACGATAACCTAACTACGAAATAGAATACATATTGATGGAAGTCTGGACGTCATAAAGCTTTATTTCCGTTACTGTTGTTGAAGATCGAATTGCAGTTAAGAAATTAGTAACAATTTCCTCATTGCAATTCGATCTGTAACAACAGTAACGATAAAAAGATAATTACGGTGTCTAACATTCTATCAGTATGTATTCAATTCCGTGGTTGGGTTAAAGTTCCAAAAAATTACCCAGAAAATAAGTTACAACACAAAATACAAACATTCAAGATGATAGCTTTCACTCACTCTTAAACTGGAAAAATATTTAAACCAAAGCAAGAGTCAGCGATTTTTGGTGAAAAGAATTGTGCGGCACTTTGTTTGAATGCCTGACGTGCATATCGGCAGCTGAACTTCCTGGTTATTGATGGAATATTTTTAACGTTTAGCGTCTCGTCCCACTCATCACAGACGTGTGGTGTCGCAGTAAGCTTGCTCTGATTGGCTCAGTCAAATAAGAGACGCCTCTGTACAAACACACTCTGCAAATAATCATGAAGAAGATCTGCAGATGTACACGTGAGGCAATAAAACAAGTTGATGCCAAAGTCTTAACACCAACATCCACTTGCTATAACATGGCCGTCTGCTGTAGAAGGCCGGAGTTACAGACTAGATAGTAATACAGACGTGAAATGACGTGGCAGCTCTTTTGATACGGGCGAACTTCGCCGCTTATTGGCTGCCTGAGGTTGTTGATACCAGCCACGTTTATGTTTGCCTGCATGTTACGGCAGGTAGTCTATTGGTCTGGCTGCCGACTAGCCCTACGCTGATTGGTGGCAGGCGTTTCCGCCATATTGCTGGCGTGTGTGATTGAGTTCGCTGGCCTACTGACGATTTCACTTCTGTATTCCTAAATATTCTGTGCCGGAGTCTTGAATGTGGCAACATTGCATCGGGGGCCTGCTGTTTGTCACTTATTGGCCACCCTAGTCTCTGCAACATGTATAGATGCAGCTTTACTGGCGTGTACACGTCTACACTGACTAGGGCAGCCAATGAGCGACTGGCAGTAGCCTACGGTGCAGCGTTGCCACATTTAAGACTCCCGCCTTCTACTAAAGACGGCCATGGCTCTAAACAAGGCGTACAGAAACGTCAATACCTGTTTGGTAGTCATTGCAAACTGATTGCCTCGTGTGTGTGTATATGTGTGTATGTATATGTTAGTGCGTTGTCTGTGAGTGGACATGTATGTAACACAAATGTGTATAGCAAAATACAGTTTTAATAAATTTAAATTTGCCAAAGTACGTATGGCGATATAGAGGAAAAGCTGTATTGTATCTATAAAGTTACGTTAGACATAACTGAAGTAGGTTAACTATATCAGTATTATACGTGATTCAGATATTAAAATGCAGTGAAGAAGTGCATACTTACTAGCATATGAGCTACCTCTTGCACCCTCACACAGAGGGTCAGCTTTATTCTGCTCACTTATGCTCGTGCCTTCACAGTTAATGAACTCTATCTGTACATCCTGTGAAAAAAAAATGCACAATAGGGTTAATGTATTGTTAAAAATGTGTCTCTACGATTTGGTTAGACAAATTATATTAAAACATACAGGTTACTGTATGAGCTAGAAAAAACACTTTACAATTGTATCAGACTTGTAACACTAGCAAAGAAAGTTTTTATAAGTCAAATGATAAATTAATAACAAATTGTAATACACATGTTTATCATCTTATTACATGATTACCAACCGAAATTATTTTCACATTGTATATTAACAGTACTTCGATTACAATTACCTGCTGAGGAAACAAAAAATAATTTTGGCAACTCATCCAAACATTAAAAAAAAAATAAACTCAATAAATTTCATTCAAACATTTTTTCGGTTATGAACTACTGTATCATAAGTCAGACAACTGAGCAATTATCTATGAAGAAATTGCAAAAGATTACGGACCCCTGTTTTTCCCCTAAAAGAATTTTGCCCCAGTTTTTTTTTCAGTGACGCATCTGTAATTTTGCTTCATGGTAGTTGGCAGCGTGTCAATGTGAAGAGCCGTATATCATTTGACGGAGCCTATTACAATAACGTTCTTGCTACAACACACTTCTGTGATTTACAGGTAGAATCAAAGGCTCGTGACAATTAAAACATACAATCACTGACCACAAAGCTGAACTGCAGATGTGCACATGAGGCATTGAAACAAAGTGAGGTATAATTCTTTTTGCGAAAAATAGGGGTCCCTACAAATGATTAAATAATAATTTTAAAATAGTAAAAGGTTCATAAAGTAATCGTAATCATATACAGTACAATTCTGTATTTGATTAATGGTTTGAGACGTGATTTTCGGGAAAAGGACTTTGCATTACTGTATTTCAATGCCTTATGCTTACATACATCTGCAGGTCTGTCTCGTGTTTATTGGTGGCGTGTCTTTGTGTATGGGAGTATTTTATTTGATTGTGCCAATCAGAACAAAGTTACTGTAACACCACACGTCTGTAATTAACGAGTAGAACCTTTACAAGTAGAACATCTGACAGTCAAAACATACAATCACTAGGGACCCTGCTTTTACGTGAAATGAATTTTTTTTACATTGTTTCCGAGCCTTACGTGCACATCTGCAGTTCTGCTTCTTGGTCAGTGATTGGATATTTTAACTTTCTCGAGCCTTGGGATTCTACCGGCAATTCACAGCCGTGAGATGTTACAGACTTTACTGTAATTGGCTCAGATAAATCATAAATGGCTCTTCATATAGACCCGCTGCCAATAATCATGAAGCACAGTTGCTGATGTGCACATAAGGCATTGAAACAAACTGTTGCAGAATTCTTTTCGCGAAAAACCGCGGACTCTATAGTTAAATATCACGTTGTGTGATTAGCTTGCGACTGTCAAAAAACGCCATTGACCACTGCAAGAAAGTATTAAGGAAGGAAATAATTCGTAGTGCAATGACTTGCTACCGCTTGCACGGTTATAAACCAATAAATAATCTGCTGTGTCCAGCGCGTGTACAGGACTGAAAAGTCTAGGCTGCTGCCAGATGAATCCGCGAAATTTTTTAATTTTTGTGACTCAGTTATGCAGTAAAACTGCAACTTCGGCACGCGCTTCTAGGTAAACTATGTAATTTAAAAATATATATTTGCAGACAATGACATTTCGTTTATTATATGAATAGAGGCATGCGATATTCGCGGTATTATTTGGTGATAGGCTAAACTTCAATGCCCTGTATTTACCCGAGTACAACCTGTGAGTTTATTGGACACGAGCCTTTATGTGATGACAGTTACATTTGTGAACACTTTACAAGCTATTGGTGACTTTACAGTTGTACTTTTAACTATTGACTAGAATCTATCTCTGCGGCAGGCCACGACATTGTCGGCCAATGAGAGACGTCGAGCAAACATATAACAACTTGCAGTCTAGTCTGCTGTCAATATGTAATGTAAATTTCGTATGTCCCTACACACGAGTTAAGGCGTGTTTACTACAGGTGTAAAATTACAATGTTTTTCACATTCGTAAATATTTTGTTTAGTTAAAAAGTTATTTCAGCGACACATTTTGCAGGGTATACACAATTCAAAGGACCGTATATTTACAGCCAGTGATTTTTGGTGAAAATAATTTTGCAACAATTTGTTTCAATACCTTATGTGCACGTCTGCAACTGTGCATTACTCTCAGCGTCACGGCGTTCTACCCACAAATCATAGACGTGTGGTATTGCTATAACCTTCTTATTATTGGCGCAGTCAAGTGAGTGAGCGGTCACTGCACTAATGCTTTCTGCCAATAATCATGAAGCAGAGCTGCAGATGTGCGCGTAAGGCACTGAAACAAATTGTTGCACAATTCTTTTCACCAAATATCACTGACTCTACATATATTCTATTCATTGAATGAACTGCGTAAAATGCATTTAAAATATGTTGTATCTGTACGTACCCCTGATATTCGCGAAAATGTTATGCGCCAACTTACCCTTGAAAACGCCGTAGTTTCTTGCAACCTATGAAATTCGGTGAGATACATCTGACACAACGTAGTTGTCTGCAGACCAATAATAGCCATGAAATATTACAATAGCGGGATTCTTATTGGCTCAGTCAAATAGGGTAAGAACTCCAAATACAATGTATAGCCAGTAATCTTCTGGTTAGCTGAACGTGTGTTGTAAGTCAGCAAACAGTCAAGATTTCCCGCGATAAACCATCATTTCTAGTGATTTAAATGTTTTAAGTCTCACACGTCTTAGTGTTCTACCCGCAAATCACAGACGTGTGGTGTAATAACCTTGTTATGATTGGTGCAGTCAAATGAAATGTACAACTACACGCTGCCAATAACCTTGAAGCAGAGCTGCAGCTGTGCACATAAGACACTGAAACAAGTTGTTGCTAAATTGTTTTCGCGAATATCAGGGGTCCTTACGAACCTGCAAAATAATAAATGTATTTGAATGTAGCACATACCAAAGGTCGGGCACCTAGTTGTTCCGCACTCGACCCTTGTGGTGATTCACGACAAATAACGGCCAATATTCTTAAATCAAAACTCGGTATAGGTATGACTGAAGACGAGTTGCCAGAACTAATTCTTTGTGCTCTGGCTTCAGCCGCCCTCTTCCTTGCTGACGATTTCAGGTCTGCCCATGTCTGCCAACCAAAGACAACAAAACAACATGTTAACATTGTACGGATATGGTGGAACACTGCGGAAATATTTGCGTCAACATACTCTTAAAAAATTGTAGCTTGTTACAGAACATATGACTAGAAGAACTTTTCCTGACACGTTTTACTTTACTACAGACAAAGCACAGACATTCACAAGTGCTATTGTATATTTCTTATTGGAACAGTCAAATTGGGCAGTGGATTGACGTACACACGACGGTAAACAAACCTTCTGGCATGCTGAGTTTGTGTTGAAACCTAGCCGGAAGTCAAATATTCCCGCGATAAAATACCTTCTCGAATTATAAGTAATGCATTTCTTTCGTCAAAAATGGTGCTCATTATTGTTTTTATATTTCTTAGTTTGCGGAAAGAGTGACGTTAACACAAACGAATTTTTCTCTGTTTCTGTAATACGAGTCACAGTGCAATTTTTGAAAGTTTCATCTTTCTGAAAGGGCAGTGTTTTTATAGTTATTTAGAGGGGGAAAACCCGGTTTCAAATAGACGTGCTGTAATTTAAATAGTATTAGAAATATAGTTTAAATTTTTTTTTACAGATACATGTAGACCTACTGCGAATAAGCTCAACAGTTTCGCGTAAGCAATACTATATTATTCTAAGATTCACGCTTTATTTAAACAAGTAAATATATGAGGAATAAGTTTAACAATTTCGGGTAAAACAGATATAACACGATAAGTTATACAACTGTTCAAGTGCTAGCCGAGCACATAATGCAACATATATTTGTGATAGCCAGGGACATTTGATTTTCGCAAAAATATTTTACATAAACTTGTTACAGTGCCTTGTTTGTACATCTGCAGCTCTGCTTCAAGGTCAGTGTTTGTATGTTTTAACTCTCGGTGTCTTTGGGTTGTTGTAGCAAATGACATACATGTAGTGTCGCAATAACCTTACTATGATTGACACAGTCAAATAAACGTGTTCTCTACATACAGATACATTGCCAATAACCATGAAGCATGGCTGCAGATGTACACGTAAGGCGCCGAAAAAAACTGAGGCAAAATTATTTTCGAAAAAGTTTGTGGCAGTAGCAATGATCTTACACACATACCGAGCTTAATGAGGAAATATTAAACTCTCTAAGTGGCTCCTTACTAAACAGCAACCCAGCAAATTTAGGCGAGGTTTAACAAGCAGTCAGCTTTACTTAAGAGGCGCAAAATTAGTTTCTACGATTATATGGTTCCAAATATTTAAATGATGGTAGGGGTTGTGTAAATCTGGGGAACGCTTAGCTTTAAGTAGGCCTAAAAACAGAACATAACTAACTTAAAAATTGGCAAAGGAATTTCACTTAATTGCTTAATAAGTTTTGGATATTTGAACATAAAGATTTTACTACGTTTAACTTTTGGCTCTTTATGTACTCAGGCTCCTAAATGGAATTAATGTCTATATATACATTAACTTTGGGTGCTTTCTTACGATTAAAGTGCAATGCTAAAGTCAAAGGGTGTGCATTTGCTGAACAGTTGTTGGAGATTTTGATATTTAAGTTGAAATACCACATTTAAAAGAGAATGTCCCAACTTCACAAATAGCGCAAACAAAATTGAAAGTTTGATATAAATACGCTCTTATTAGCTTCGCCTCTAAGTAGGCCTATGTATGAATATAACGGAATCTTTTCAATTAAATTTGCAGCCTCGTCCAGACGTCTGAATATTTTTAAATGTTGCGCACGTATTAAGAATCGATGACAACACAATAATTTCGTAGCTACGACCTGGTCACCCAAAAAAAAAAAAATGTTACCTGGCTGCAACATTAAGTTGTTTTAAAAAGAAAATATGTAAATATACTACTTATTTTGAAATTATCATTTCTTATAACTTCCATTTTGTTCTAAGCCTAAAAAATAAATTATAGTTTAGAAAATGCTTTTGTAACAATATGCGTCAAGAAGTTAAAAATTATTATTTAACCGTAAAGATGTGTATTAACAGGAATAGGATGTCCGACAATTCAGAACAACTTAATTTTTTGAATGAGCTTAAAATAAGAATAAATTCACTGACAAAAATTAAACTTTAATGTAAAAAATGTTTGGAGTCCTGTTTACTTATGTGCTTTCAATAACGACACTACCTTCATAAATAGTTAGCGGTAAAAAATTTAAGACAATCGATATAAAGAAACCCACGATTTTTTTACACTGAAGTTATTTTTTGTTCATGGACGTTATTCTTTACTTAAGCTCATTAAAAAAATTAAGTCATATATTACTGAATTGTGGGACATACATACCTGTTGAACAAAATTTTTATGGTTACAGATTAATTCTAATTTTTTAGCTCATGTTGCCCCAAATGCAGTTTTTTTAGTTATTTTTAACTATAATTTAATTTTTCCTGTTATTCTTTACTAGCGTGAAATCAGAAATAAGCAGAAGTAATTGATTACTCTGATGTTTTTTAGAATAATGCGATCACTGCAATGCTGTTTTATATTACTGTAATGTCAGAACAATTGTGTAAACATTATTGTCTCTCTGACAGTTATATAATATATAACTTAGTTGGTTCACGACAGAGTGAGTATACATTGAGTTCACAAGTGTACAGTTGATTGCAAACCACGTGAAACACTTTATTTTGGTGCCATTTACCTTCTGCCACTGGAGGATAGTTTTGGTCGGCCCATGATGCCTGTTCAACTCTGACAACATCCGCCATAGAGCGTTGTTTGCTTCCCTTCCATTGTAAGAGCCATACCGACCACAAGCGAACTCCTTATGGGATTCCATGAACGAAACCAACGCCTCTTGCTGATCCGTCGTCACCTTCCCACAGCGCGACTTCTTCATTCTGAAAATTCTAGTTGTCACCAAGTCATTAGCAACGAGGAAGACGAACTCAAACTAAACTAACCAAAATGTTCAGTGACAGGTGATTTTCGCAAAAAGATTTTTGCCATAACTTGTTTAGATGCTTTATATACACACTTGCAGCTCGGCTTCGTGGTCGATGATGTTTCTTAAGGGGCCTCCCTAGATAGACTGCGCTTGTGTGTGAGGCGGGAGCGGTACGTGTGTTGTTGGCCGACGTATGTAATACATTATCGCCTCTCCGCACAAGTCAATGAGCTGGCGTGTTATGTTATACTATTATCATTTTTCCTATCAGAAATTACGCGGTGACCATATTATTTTATTTGTGGGTAACATAGTTCAAAGTCTAACGCTTGTTTCTATAGCAGTGTTTTTTTTACAATCAGTTTGATATTTTTTCAGGTACGACAGTCTGGAAAAGCATTTTGGTTCATTTTGAGGGGAATGTAAATGATACTTCTAATAAATGTGATGATTTTTGAAACTATCGACATAGATTAAAGAGTGTGTTCTTTTTGTAGATATACAAATGTAATGCGCGTCATATAGTGTCGTCAAAAAATAATAGCTGTAAATCGCTGCAGAGCATTTGTAGCCCACCTTAACTCTCACACGTCTTAGGGTTCTACCTGTCAATCACAGACGATTGGTGTCGCTGTAACATTTGTTATGATTGGCACAGTCAAACAAGTGACGTCTTTGCACAAAGCCGCGTTGCCAATAACCGCGAAGCAGAGCATGCAAGGCACTGAAACAAGTTGGGACAAAATAATTTTCCTGAAAATCACTCATCCCCTGTACATACGTGCCAGTAAGTCCTCGCTTTACGTCATATGCTTTACTTCTCTCCGGATTGACGTCGCTAATGTTTGAGTACACATTTGTCAATTTAAGTAGTTGCCCCAGACAGCAATGAATCAAGCTTCCATTTACCACAGAACAAGCTTGCAGCAAGCCTGACGCGATAAGCTTACCAACCTTTATACGATACCCGAGTACCAAAGTTTTCCTAAATCTTAAAAACTAGCAGGAGCACTGCGCGATGTAAATAAGCATAACGTTAACACAATTAAAAAGAACACAACCCACTTCGTCACATGGCGTATCAATTTGCAAAATAAACAACACAACTCGGCGGAAATGGCGGAGGCGGATGTAAACGTCGTACCAACGAGCAAAACCCTACTAGATTTGCTCATCAGGCTTGCCACAAGCTTGCAAAGTTATTGCGAAAGACCTATACTGGTGCCCGGAAGAAACAAGCTTGCATCACAGACTAAATAGTAATACAGACGTGAAATGACGTATGGCGGCTCGTTTGATGAGAGCGAACTTCGCCGCTTATTGGCTGTCCGAGGCTGTGGATACAAGCCCCGTGTCTGTTTGACTTCTGCATGTTAGAGTAATTTTGCTGTTGGCCTGGCTACCGGCTAGCAGGGTAGCTGCCTTACGCTGATTGGCAGTAGGGGTTCCCGCCATGTTGCTGGCCAGGGAAGCCATTTTGCTGGCGTGTGTGACTGAGTTCGCCGTCCTACCGGCTATTTCACTTCTGTATTCCTAAATATTCTGTGCTTGCATGCTGTCTGGGGCTGATTCTGAATAACGTCGTTAATCCATTCTTGAGCGCAACAGTTAACATTCTTATGTTCCAAAAACATTGGATGTATATTGGTAGAGACACGGAAATGTCGTGGGTTCAACGACCAGCAGGCTGTGTACACTATGTCCTCAGATACTTGTATATTGTCTGCTGCTCCAGTGAGTGGACAGTTGTACATGTGACAAGGTAGCGCGGCAGTCTGTGAGTGTCTTCATACAGGTCTGATGTTGGTTCTCAGTCCTCAAGGAAGAGTTTCATCAACAGCGATACAATGGTGTAAACAATTCACGCGTACCAAAGTTTGAAATCTAGAGTCTCCTCAAATTAATTCGCAAGATTTCCGGGGCTCTCTAGTTGTAGGCTATGGGCGGGGCTGGTCTGATTCAATTTACGTCGCTTCAATTTGCGTCGCTGTTTTCAGGAACCTAACTCCGACGTAAATCAAGGACTTACTAATTAATAACTAAAAATAAACATAATTTACGGTATTTTTGGTGGCGAGCTAGAGTTCAAAGCTCTGTATTTAGCGGAGTACAACCTGTGAGTTCATTAGTAGGGACCTGAATGTTTGGTGAAAATATTTCTGCACCAGTTTGCTTCAGCGCCTCGTGTGCACAGCCGCGGCTCTGCTCCTTGGCCAATGATTGGCTGAATTTAACTCTCACGTGTTTAACGTATTACTACAAATCACAGACGTGTGTTATTCGCAATAACCTTATTCTGACTGGTAGGGTCAAACGAGAAACTTCTTTAAACAAACACACTCTGCCAATAATAAACAAGCAGAACTGCAGAGGTGGAGCTAAGACCTTGAAACAAGTTAGTGCAGGAATATATTCGCGAAAATCAGGAGTCCCTATTCATTAGTAGAGATAGGAAATTTCGCGAAAAGATTTTTACAGCACTTTGTTTCAGTGCCTTACGTGCTTTGTGGTCAGTGATTGGATGCCGTAACCCCTAGCCTCTTGAGGTTAAACCCGCAAATCACAGACGTGATGAGTGGCCGTTATCCGTAAACTGATTGGCACAGACAAATGACTAACGACTCTGCACAAATACTCTTGTCAATAGCCATGAAGTTGAGCTGCAGGTGTGCACGTAAGGCACTGAAACTAAGTTGGCCAAAAATCTTTTCGCGAAAAATTCCTTTCCCTATTCATTAGGCACAATAATTAGGGACCCCTGTTTCTCGCGAAAATAATTTTGCCCCACTTTGTTTCGGTGCCTTTCGTGCACATCTGCAGTTCTGCTTCGTGGCCAGTGATTGGATATTTTAACTCTCACGAACCTTGGGATTCTACCTGCAAATCACAGACGTATGGTGTTGCAGGAACGTTATTGTAATTGGCTCAGTCAAATGATACACATAGACACGCTGCCAACAACCATGAAGCAGAAGTGCAGATGTGCACGTAAGGTACTGAAACTAACTGGGGCAAAATTATTTTCGCGAAAAACAGGGGTCCCTAACAATCATTCATGTGATGACAGTTATTGGTTAATCTACTGCTGGTCTCTTAACTACTGGCTACATGCAAGCTTCCTCTCCGGCAGCTCACGATATTGTCGGCCAGTGACAGTAGTCGAGCAAACACACAACAGCTAGCAGTCTAGTCTACTGTCGGAAAATAACGCGAATTTCACACGTTCCTACTAATAACAGTGCCATGACCGCGCTGTCGTCTAGACGTACAGCTCCACTTACCTCAATTACAGCCCGTCCCTGTCAAGCTGAAGTCTGTGAATAAATTATGAATAACCATAACCGTGATTTTGTGGCGAAAATATTTCTGCACCATTTAGTTTCAGTGTCTTACGTATACATCGACAGTCTTCATGGCTACTGATTCCGTGTCTTTGCTCAGACACGTTTGTCCATTTGATTGTTAGAGGGGAGAAGGCGGTGGCCGAATGGTCAGACCTTTCGCCTCCCACCAGGGTGAGCCGTTTTAGAAATGTGGGAATAGTGCCGGACGATGCAGTTAATCGGCGGGTTTTCTCGGGGATCTCCGGTTTCCCTCGCCCATTCATTCCGGCGCTGCGCCATACTCACCAGCGCTTAAGACATCGATTTTAAGCTCTGATCAAAATCTCTCTCTCATTGATTTGACTGCGCAAAACAGAATAAGTTTATCGTTACACTCCTACGTCTGTGATTTGCCAGTAAAACCTCAAGACAGATGTAAAACATCCAATCACTGACCATGAAGCGGAACTGCAGATGTGTGCATAAGGCATTGAAACCAAATATCACAAAAATCTTTCCACCAAAATATCATGGCTTTCATAATAACTTTAAAAAAGATTTTTATCGCTGTTCCAGCCCAACTAGATAATCACTTTAACCTTTAACATATTTTTCTAGATAACAGAAAGGCTTTCTAGAGACAAGAAAAAATCGAGGCGACAAATTCATTACGACCGCATGTCGACGATAGTTTCGATTTCTGATATCAGGGCTCTAACTTTAGTTAAGGGCTTGTTCCCGAGTTTTTTTCAAACTGGTGCCAATAACTCAAATATTTTTTAACCAAAAGTTTTGAAAAAATTCGAGTCAATGTGCAATCCCACGATGCACAATACTGTGGACGCGTTTATTAAAATAATGTACCATTCGCCAACAAAAAAATAATTTCCTTCATTTTTGCTTATTTTCACGACGAAAAACGTGGTACTTTGGGTAATGAAATCTAAAAAAAGCCGTTCAGTATAATTATATATAAAAAATTCAGCTACAAATTATAACATATAAGCGTCAAAACTGTGCAGCGAAATTTTGATATAAGTATTAGGTAGCAATAAAAAAAATATTTTCGAAATCACTGCAAAACTCCGTAACAAGGCCTTAAGATAAGTGGGTTTTACGTCTCGTCAACAGCGTGGTCATTAGAGAACACAACTTAACACAATGACCGGAACAGCGAGAGGAATCGGCCATGGCTTTTGTTTTAGGAACCATCATTCCAGAATTCACACGGAGCTATTTATGTAAACCATATAATATCGAGATCAGGATGGCCGTAGCCGGAACTTGATCTCGGATGCCGCCGAATGCGATTCCAGTATGCTACCGTTGCGCCACCTTGATTGATTAGACAATAGGTACGCCATATGAAGGCACCTGAAAAATTCGCGTTTAATTATACGCACAAGCTAGATTTCAAATATCTCTACGTTTGTGTCACTTTCGCCTTTGGTCCTCGACTTACTTGACACCTCCTGCAGACCGCAGAGCCAATAATAAAGAATTAACTAAGTGCATATGTACAATCATATCATGGTATGACTGCGTCAAGCAGCCAATGAACAACTGTTGTCTACTTGAGTACATATATATTCTTGGAGACTAGCCTACATGTCAGTGAACCTGGAAAATTTTCCAGTCTCTATCTAGCCACATGTACTCGCTTGAATATAGTTTTGTTAGTTGATTATGTCTACTGCAAGGTTCGTAGGTAATATTTTGCTTCAGAAAATTTGCCTCTGTAACGCGAACACTCACAATTTATTATGTAAATAAAGTTGGGTGCACATTACTAAAATAACTCAAATATTGCATATTCGTACGAGGTATTATTTGTTCTGCTCTGTACAATTTCCTAAAATGAAGTATTTCTTTTGGTTTCATACTTTTTGCCCTGTGACATGTATACATATTACAGCATTCATTTCACGGGGACGTAAATATAACGAAAACCAACTGACTTGAGTTAGGTCTCCTGAAATATAATATCTCCCTATGAAATTATATGTTAATGGCTATTTCGAAAAATGTATTTAAAAAACAACATGAACGTTTATTTGTTATGAAAACTGCTGAATATAAAACTTAGTAGTAATAGGCAGTTTGTAAACAAATAATTACTAACACATAGGCTACGTATTAATCATTATAGCTACTCCCGATAAAACACGATATTTCGTCCATATGAGTAGCGTCTGTCTGAAGAAAATAATATGGTTGGGATAATGTTGATGATTATGAAATCGATTGTGGAAAACCATATGTCGTGTGGAAACTGGAAAATCGGGCTGTTTTTGTCATTATTAACTTTTGCTAAAATTATATTTAAAGTGTGAGTTTTATAAAACAAAAGAGTACAAACGTTTGGCAGTGACGTCAACTAAAGGTACGATCCCTCATTTCCACTACTTTCGTGACACTTATTTTTTAAGCTTTAAGGGGGGTTGATCGCTGTCAGATCGGTTTTACGGTTTTTCTTATAAATCGGCGAATAGACACATTGTTTTACTTTTTTCACGCTGACAACAAGGCATAGTTTATTGTTTCATTCACTTTTTGGAATCCATATGGCATTGTTGCTGTTAATGTTGCGGCCTCTGTAGTCGCTCCTATAAAGCAATTTTTCCTTTTCAGAGATTTCGCGTAGCAAAATAATGAATATATTATGGTTCCAGCAACTACAGAAAATCGATTATGTTTGTATCTATGCCTTGTCGTGACAAAAATTGTGATAAATCGACTGGAACAGAAGTTATCGAGGAGAAACAGATAAATCCAAGGTGGTAGGGATCAATACTCTTTAACGAGCGAAGATACCAGCCATTTGGGTGTCGGTATTATAAAAATTAGTTTTACTATGGTTATATTGTTCTTTCGAGACAAAACCATTAAGTTGAAGTTGATTATATAGTTAACGGGATTTTCGTCAATGAACTATGCGACTCGCCCCTTCACAAACGGCCCGCCGAGCGCACGTTATTTTATTATTCCTTTAATTAGTTAGTTCATGTAGTTTTTAATAAAATTGCTCCGACTGGCCCAGCGGTTTTAGTTTACTGCAGATCACAATTCAATGTCAATAAGTGACCAATCACTCAACACTCATTTTCCAAGGATCCATATAGGTTAAAACTACTAACTGAAACGAGTGACAAGAATTTTCTACGACACCCCACTCCACACGGTTGTAAACGCCCTTGTTCGCGGCAGGAGTCGAACAACGACCTCCCGCACCGCACTCAGGCCATCAAACTGGCTCCTCGGCCCACGGATGGTGATCAAAGCATCTGACGCTCACTCCCTTTGCCCGACAATCTGATGTGATTACACGCGCAATAAAGCCTCTTGGAAACGCAGTTCTAGCAGCCTACCGAGACATGAACCCGCGGGACACAGACCCACGCGTCCGTCCCCGGCTGAGTCCCACGGCGATTTCTGACGCGGCTCCCTCCAGCCCATCAGGAGCTTTGTTTCAAAATACCGGCTTTCCGGCCTTGCTCCGAATTAGGGCGATTACGACCATATTTCGTGGTGACTTTATTCCATAAAATCACAGTTTACATGTATCTAATTTTGACATCATTTATATTATAATTAACAATACTTACGGCAAAACATATATAAATACTTAAAATTTAAATTAAACTGTTGGGAGACTTGGCCGTTAGTTAGCTTTCCTAGCCCCACCCCCTGGTGGCCCCGGGCAGGCAGCAGGAGGGGCCGGCTGGTACTTTGTCACTGCTGACTACTACACAGCTCCAAATGTTTCCAGATGTGTGTGCGACTACCCTGTCTTTCCTCTCATCATCCCCTCAGTCCAAAATAAGAAATATACATTAATTTTCGCAAATCATCCCAATATCATACCTATCATCTAGTACTATTTACACAGAGTACAGCAAAACTTGAACCAATCTGCACTATAATTCTAGCCTGTTTTACATTCCCGTGATTTGTGATACTAAAAACATCTGATACTTAATTCTAATAGCCAGTCTTTAGTGATATTTACTGTGTATCGGGCTATGCCTATTACAACTAACTAACGAAATCTAGTAATTTTTTGACATGAAAAAAATTGAAGACAGTAAAAACCTTACAGACAAACTGGGAGACAGATATTTTTGTATTTGCTCTAGTTTAAGATTTTGATTGATTGATTTATTTATTTACATGTTTCTTCCTGCTGACCACAGTTGACTACAAACACAATATAACAACAATTAAAGTTACATAAAATTTTCACATTTTTTGAAGACTTAAAACGATTTTTGCGTGAGTATATTTCTTCGCAGAATATGCTGTCATTTAAGAAAGTCTCAAACAAAGAATTATAGATTATTATCATATCCATTTTATTTAAAACTGTCTTTAAGTTCTAAGAACGGAACATTCGTATGCCAATTTTTTTGCTTATAATATTTATATGTTCTATCCAGTTTAACTTGATCTGTGTAAACGCCCAGAAATTTCTTATAGTATGTTTGTGAAATATGTGTAAACAATATTGTGTATTTTGTTATTTAATTGAACAAAATTATACTCTTATGCTCTTTAGAATGATATTGATATATGTTTTAAGAAAATTTTATATGAATTTTAATAAACCAAAACATTAATAATAACTATCGTAAAAGGAACATAAACGATCGATCATTGTCTTCTACTTATTTAGGGGAATTCGGTTTGCCTTTCATTTTCGGTTTCTACTTTGCAGTTTAATCAAAGGATCCATGTTGCTGTTGTTCCTTCATTAGAGCATAAATGGTTCGTTTGGAAGAGCTGGTTACTGTGAAAGCTTCGTTACTTGCGTTAATAGTACGTATATGAAAAATACTGGCATATGTTTAACACCATGTTTCGCTGCCTCCCTCGCAGCCTATCTATAGTGTGCCTTTTTGGGTGTTTTACCTTCCATATAAATAAATGTTAGCAAAAAAAACACACACGATATTTTTGTACCGAAATCAGTCACAGGACACAAGAAACCACTTGGCCGCGAGATACGGGTGCACTCCTGGACTAGTTCAATGAACGGGACGAAAAAATAGAATCTACTGACTAAAGGAAGACTATGTTATTTACTACCCTACCATTACAAAACCTCACAGTCAGTAAAGATAACGTAACTTCGAACGCCTGTCAGATGTCTTAGTTAGTCGGGTGAGTGTGTCGCCCTAATACGCAACATATTTCACGCTATTAACAAAAGAACGGTTAAAGCTATTGAGGTGGTGTTATTTTTAAAAATAAATTCAGCTCATTATGAGCAACTTTCTCGCTTTCATCCCCCATCCAACTTTAAAAATAAAAAAGTTCCTCACTGACCAACTTTTTAATGTTTAATTCAGTAATGAAACGCAAACGAGGTTAGAAACAAATTTGTATGCATTTAAAAGAGAAAATTTTTAGTGTTCTGATATTTTGCTTGCGTCCAGGTATATGAAGATATGGGCCGTAAATTTCCGAATACTATTTTACCATTAGTTCTGAAGATATGATGTGATATATTTGATGACGCACGTAAACAGTATAAGTACAAAGTTTTTGTTTTCGAATTTTTAAAACTCCTAATAACAGTGAAAATTATAAAACAAATATATCATCCGATGTGCGTTTAGATGCTGTAAAATATGAAAATTAATTTTAGCTCAAAGTTACAAAATTACATTTGTGAATTTTTGGCAAATAAACGCAGATAACATCAATTGATTTCTACGCCTTTTTTTCGAAGCCAATATGAATAAAATACTCAACGACAATCCTAGATAATGGTATTTTCCAACTTCCAAATTACTAACTCGTTACGCGTGATCTCTTGCACCGCAATTAAATGCACAAGGTTCAGGCGTCAGAGATAGTGCCTCAGAAGTTCGTAACACTAGAAACAATTTTGTTTAAAATGTCGGTTAAAACTATAGTCTAGGATTGCTATTATCTAATTTTCGCAAGTTGGCTTCAAGATATTTACAGTTACAGATGAATGCTTTTAGCGTTGAATTATGTACCACGCCCTCTAAATGTGATTATATCTCCGAGGAATGACAGCAACGCTGTGTATTAAACATTAGAATCAAAACACATCCAGGTTTCATTACCGTGATACAGGGAATTTTGTACCAAGAATTTCCTTGCATTCTATTCGTTTCGTGTATCGCATTACACGAAGGATGCACATATAGACATAAGAATACTGCCTTTATTTGTACTGTATAAATGTAAATAAACGAGTTTAAAAAACTACAAATTCATGAACCACTGACATTGAGGTTTTCAGGTTTTCCTATTCAGCAACCGAACGTTATTAACAAATTGTATCCAGATAAGTCGATTAACATAACGTGACTTCATGTTTCAGTGAACTCGAATATTTTAGAATTTATATTAGTTTCAGTTTTGGTTTCCAATTAATGAGTTCAGATTAAAATGGTTTAACTTATACATTAAAATGGTTTCTGGAGTACAAGTTCGTACTACGAGTTGCTTGCAAATCAAATGTGATTAACAAAACTTTTCTTACATTTGCTTAGTAGCAAAACTAAAAATAATTAAGCAATGTAAGCTTATACAATGTTTTCAGTTTGAATTAGAAGTAGTCTCCTATCAACCAGCACATTTTCTATAATAAAACCAGCGTCTTTTATTTCAATGCATGTCCTGTTTATTTCTAGCTTGCCGCATGCTGTGAATGGTTCGTTAAATTTTATGTTAAAATATAAAATAGCTAATTTCCTGTCAATCAATTGCGTAATTTAGGGGAGGCAGGGAGGGGACAAATGCCCCCCCCCCTGGATTTAGAATTTTGAGTGTATAAAATATATTTTTTGTATTTTGTTATTTAAATAATGCTAACTTAAGTACATGAAACTTAAGTTTTATTATTAAAGTTTCTAATTTATACATGCTTAATTAATAAAAAAGGTGCAGCAAGGTCACTGTCGCCGAAAAAAATCTTGCCCCCCCCCCCCCCAATAAATACCTGAAATGACGCCCCTGCTGTCAATAACATGTATATGACCTACACACGAACTGTTAAGTTCTATTGTGAATAAGTACACCTATCAACGCATGTTACGTTCGTAAGTCTACGCGTCATAATTTCTAAGTTTTCAATTATGAACCCAATGTTTCCGATGTACGTTCTGAAATAAATATAACTTATATTTTTTACCGCAGCAGAGAGTAATTTTTTAGTTTCTTAATTTGTCATTGTGGTTACAATAAAATTAAAATTTACCTTTAAAATAAAGTTTTTTTAATTTTAACATAACTGTAACAAATTTCAACTCTAAATCCAGATTTTTAAAAATCTAAACTAGGACATGCTGTAGATTTAGTAAATAACTATGTAGGGGACTAGCGTTTTCGATAACTGTTTTTCCCGTTGCATTCACACTAGGGTACGCTCATCATTGAGAGAAATTGTTTACAATAATTACAATAATGTGTTTGCTGCTCGTCACTTAGCGTACTAAAATCAAACTAATAATATCAAAATACGTGATAGGACTCACCTCTGTTCCTCCATGTTGCAGCCAAAAAAAAAAAAAAAATGCAGCGTAGAACTCAGAACAAAAACATCCCGCCACTATGTTTTCGCCATGGTAGCCACTGCCATTTTACTAGTGTAAATCTTCACTGTAGGGCTACATGTGCACTATATACTTTCTTTTAAGTAAATAAGTTATTTATGAAAATACTTATTCACGATGCAGTTATTAATCCAAACAACCACTTTCCGTAACTTAATAAACAAAATATTTCCTGCGAAGAATAAGTTAGGTAGTTAGGTTTCCTGCATTGTTTAGACACAATCTTCGTTATCTCAAAAGCTGCGCAACATAGAAAAGAAACGCAACACACAGAAAAAGTTTGATAATTAAATATTTGCGGTACATGAATCAACAGCAGTAATAAATAAATCGTAGCCGCGGCGAGAGCCGTTGTACGAACGTATATTACCGCACTCTCTCGGGCGACGAGTAACGACATTCTGCGATGGCGAGCGAGCGCTGCGATAGCTATCGATCCTAAGTGCCAAGCTTCGATTATTGATGACGTCATAGCGGTCAGTGCCGGGCTATTGCCATTGCGACCGTATCGTACCAATGTTGCGTTCGTCCACTACGCAACGTCGGCCCCTACAAGCGCAGTTGCTTCGTCAACGTGTGTGTGTTGTGCTTGTGTGTATGTGTCTGTATACACATGCTATATATATATATATATATATATATATATATATATATGCTAAAATTATAAACATATACACTACAACATATACATGTAAACAAACAGAAGGCCTATTTACCAGTGTCAAAGTCCTTTCTTTGTTTACATGTCTGTCCTCTTTCCGTGTGAATTCTCTGGTTTACTTTGACGTACCGTTTGTTGCAATGACGTACGTCCAAATTATTGTTTAGTTTGTAACTTTCCCCCATTGCAAGAATCGTTCAAAAATAATTTTTTTTTGTATTTTTGCAATAATTATTTTTTCAATACTGAACGAGAGCAGGTATCATAAATCTGTTGCAATGTTATGTTAAAAACCGTATATTCTATGTTAACTTATATTTCCTAGACCAAATCTATATAATATTTTTCCTAGAAAATATTATACAAGATAGTAAAATAACTTTTAACAAAACTGTGCAACGGTTTTTCGATATCAACTCTCGTTTTATAATAAAAAATAATTAACTTAAAATCAGTAAAAATGATGGAGTACGTCCTTATTACCGTACCCAAACGTCATGTAAATTATTCTTATGGATGTATTTAAACATCTATAGCCTATATTTAAGAAATTATTGATTTAACTTTTCTTTGACAAACGGTCAAGCAAACGTAGATTGACAAAGAAGTAGTAAGTAATGTTAAGGTAGCCGCCTAGGTGGATGTATTTCGCGTGTGCGAGGCCTAGAAGTGGGGAAGCGGTAAGGACGACACAGTACGCGCATCGCGCCTCTACTTAGTCTCTAGGTGCAAGGCACTAAATTGGCGTGCTGTCTTCTAGTTGACAACTCGCCTCTATGAGGCAGTGTTCCAAATAGCACAAATATTCGCTCTCTCGCGCAGAAATAACGCCAGTACTATTCTATAATGCAGAGTGCGAGCGTGCAAGTGCGTGTAACGACAGTTCGTAAATGCAAGCTCTCCGTGTATTCCATGGAGTATTGTTTATTTGTTTATTGCTTTCACATTATGCGGTCAGGATATTCTCAGCTATGGCAAGTAATAATTATAATATTTGAGAACAAGACACAGGATGTACGTTACAAACGATTGCCGTGTTGACAGTTTAGTGCAAGTGTGAGTGTATACACATTCCAGAATGACGTGTGGGAATTCTGGGAGCGAGTATGAGTGCTAGTGTTGAGTATTTGGAACACAGCCTGAGTAGCGTTATCAGACGTCCGGCAAAAGGAGGACATGTCCTTTTTATCGATTATTTTGCGTCCGACCGGGATTTTTCTTAATGTTAAAAAATGTGCGGTTTTTTTAACAGAATGAGACACTGTATACGTGAAGAGTCCCAGTGCAGAATTAATCTTCATGGGTCTGCTCTCTCTCTCTCTCACACACACACACAATACAGCTTGTCACGTCACAATGCATGTGTTGGTGTGTGTGTGTGTGTGTGTGTGTGTAGCTGAGCCGCCGAGACAAGCTACCTCATTTACCTCATTAGTGTATGATACAAGGACAGGTAGCAACACATACATTGAGAGACGGGCCATGGCGCACGGCGTTTCTGTGTGTTGCAACTTATCCTAAATGTGTATAAATGGTTGGAAGAACTATTGCAACGCCCCCTAGTGGTGCCTGAGGAAACCCCGGAGGAAACCTTTTCTCAGGACACCAAGGATGGCGAGCGAAAGTCTGTCACCACCGTTCCCATTTTTAGATGACGACAGACACCCTTAGGAAAGGCCTAAAAAGTAGCAGGACTGATGGTTTTACAGTGGAGGACGAGAAAAGTCATCAAAATTGAGGGCAGCT
>PNEQ01129984.1:5353-51118 GCA_003012365.1 Medauroidea extradentata | reverse complement strand
AGTTGGGGCGTCATGGCGGAAGGAGGAGGACGTGTTGGACGGGGCAGAGGGGTTGTGAAGCCTAGAGGGCGGATTCGGGAGTAAAGTGGGCGGTATTGCCTGCGATGCTTTGTTGTTCATCATTTTTCTTTGACTAGTTAGGATATCTAAGTAGGTAGGTGCACTGAACAGATGCACAAGTGGATATTACGTTTTGTTACTTTACTAGACAGTCGGGAATTGTAGCATTGTGTATTCTGTAGGTATTTTTTTGTTGCTGGTTGAGCAAACCCAGGCATATCACGTCTGCAGAAAGACCTGGATGAACACTCTAGACTACGTCAAGTTAAGCACTGGTATCACCCTTTAATGTTTACGTTTCGAAGTTGAAAAGGTTACTGGAATGAATTTAAGTGGTTAAGCAGTGAGTGTTCGATGTACAAGTGAACCATTAAATAAAAAAACCAAACGGAAACCTTTTTTTTCTCTCTTTTTTATATATGCCCACTTAAATGTTTTCTCTCTACGCGGACACTGTTCGAAATACCTCAGGCTATCCGGGCATGTAAAACAAAAGGGAAGTATTTCTAATTTCTAAAGGACTTGTCAAAGTCATCGCTCGCCGAAATCAGCTGCCGCCGGTAATGGAAGGTAGCTGCAAGGAATAAACAGCACAACAGACGAGCAGAGAGAGAGTGTGCACTGTCACATTCTGCCGCCCCGAATAGGGACATCATAACCTCCAAAATAAGCATCTAGATAGCCACGACAGTCGAACAGTGCAGGGAGCAGAACCACATCACATTCTGGCGTCACCGAACAGGGACATAACATCTAACAACCATATACATAAACAACGTAGTAGACGTGAAGAGCAGCCCCATCACAGTATTATTACATATCAAGGTGAACCGGTTTTCTTGGACGCATCGGTTCTGGCTAGTACCAGGTTTAATTGCCGATGTGGTGCTAGGTGTTGATTTTTTGTTTCGAGCGCAAGGTGTGGTAGATGTCCATGGTTGACAGCTGCTGTTTAAGTTTGCGCCTAATTCTCCTTGCCCCTTGCATTCCTCGGCTACGTCCGGTTCGGCTTGGTTACGACGTTTGGCGATAGGTAGTTCTGTGCAAAATGATAGCATAGACTACTCTGACGTGATCACGACGTGTATGGGTCGGTGTGAGGTCATGCTGTATAAATTTTCGGTTGTGGATGATGTTCCAGTTTGTGTACCATTATACACGTACAGTCCCCCTTAGTTGACAATTATGCGGGACATCATTGATAAGATGTTGCGTGAAGAAGTAATATCACCTTCAACTTCGGACTATGCCAGTCCGGCGTTTTTGGTAAAGAAGAAGGGCGGAGGTCACCGGATTGTGACAGATATGTCTAAGGTGAATGCCAAGATTTACTTGGATCCCTTCCCAGCGCCGACTGTCGATGCCGCTTTGCAGCATTTGGGCAAAGCTCGTGTATACTCTGTGATCGACTTGAATGCCAGTTTCCACCAATGTCTACTACACCCAGACTGCCGGAAATACACGGCATTCCGCACCCCGTGGGCGCAGTTCGAATTCAATTGTATCCCAATGGGAGCGAAGTACGGGACGCAGGCATTATCTAGGGCGTTAGATCATGTCCTGGCTGACTTGAAGTTCCGGTGCATCTATAATTATATAGACTATATTATTGTGTATAGTTCCAACTTGACTGAGCACCTGGGTCACTAGCGCCTAGTGCTTGATCATTTGCGCGGCGCTGGACTTACCATTAATCCGGGCAAGGTCACCAGGGCCGCACCGTCCGTACATTTCTTGGGCTACATTGTTTCGGAAGGGAAATTGTTAATGGATCCGGAGCGTGTTCGCCCGGTAGTGGATTTTCCGAAGCCGAAGAGCGTGCGTGGTGTATCTCGATTCTTGAGTCTGTTGGGTTACTATTCCCGTTTTATCCCTCATTTTTCCGAATTAGCTGCGCCCTTAAATCTTTTGAAATGTAAAAATGCAGATTTTGTTTGGGGAGACGAACAGCAGGATAGCTTTCGAAAGCTAAAGGGAGCCTTAGCCAATGCTCCTGCCATGTACATGGCCGATTTTGATCTACGTTTCATCTTGCACGTGGATGCCTCTAGTTTAGCCCTAGGTGCCTCTCTGAGTCAATGGAGGGATGGGACGCTATGCCCCGTTGGCTTCGCGAGTCGCACACTTTCAGATGGCGAGCGACGTCTCAGCTCCTTTGAAAAGGAGGCTTTGGCGTGCGTGTGGGGAACAGCCAAGTTTGATACTTTCCTTAGTGGTGTTGAGTTTGACTTGTGCACAGATAACCAGGCGGTTTCGTGGTTGCTGAGTCACTCAAACGATTTCGGAAAATTAGGCAGATGGGCTTTTTGATTAATGAGGTATCGATTCGTTATTCAGCACGTTCCAGGTTCGAGCAACTCAGCTGCAGATGCGTTGTCTCGAATGTACGATCCGGATGATTATGAAGTTGAGGCTTCGGGCTCATCTTCTCCAGGGATGCTGAGTGCGACATTTACCACTAGTGAAGGTTTCTACGTGCGTTTACGCGATGCGCAGGGCGAGGATGCTGAGCATCAAAGGCTTGTCCGAGACATTCAACGCGGCGAGGATGTCCCGTATGTCAACATCGACGGTCTGTTACATCATGTAGGTCGTCGACGGCGGGTGAAGCGTTTGTTCATCCCCGAACGTTGTCGGGCAGAACTATTAGAGTATTACCACGATTCCCCGTTTGGAGGTCATTTGGGACGGCAAGGCACGTTGAAGAAATTGTGCGGCCGATTCTACTGGCCTTCTGTGGCTAAGGATGTCCGGGAACATGTACGCAAGTGCGAATTATGTATGCGCGCTAAGCCCATGCAGAATTCAAAGGTCGGGTTGTACACCGTCGATCAGGTGTCTTATAGCTGGGAAGTCATCCATTGCGATGTGTTTGGACCTTTGGTCCGGTCCACTAAGGGACACATGTATATCCTGATCATGCTGGATGTGTTTTCCAGTTTCGTTGTCCTCATCGCTTTGAAGTCAATTAAGAGCCGTGAGATCGTGCGGGTGTTGTCCGACCGTGTCTGGTCTGTATTTGTTCCGCCGGTCAACCTGGTCACCGACAACGCCGCCTATTTAATGTCAGTGGAGTTTCGGGATATGTGCTTCCGGTGGGGTATGTCCCGGTTCACCTCGAGTCCGTACTTTCCGTGCGGAAACAGGGTGGAGCGGTTCAACCGAAACCTGAAGTGCACTCTCTCGGCACTGTACCACTCGCAGCAAGCTCATTGGGATGAGGACCTCGATCTGGTCAACTTAGGTTTTAACTCAGCTGTTCATGGTGTCACCAAACAGTCACTTGCGAGAATTGTATTAGGGCGAGATGTTCTTCATCCGTTGCTTAATGTGTGGGGCATTCCCAGTCCAGCTGCGTCCATGTCAGATGCTGACAGAGAATTAATGGCGGCAAATGTCTTAGGGCAGCTGTATGACGAGAGTAGTCGCTTGCGGGAGCGCTATAATGCCGGCAGAGTGGCTTCCGATTTCTAGGTAGGGCAGTCTGTGTACTGCAGATCGTTTATCCTTCCCTCCCGTGCCGACGATCGGGAAAGTAAACTATAGTTGCGTTTCAGTGGTCCTTTTGACGTGGTCAAACTGCTGGGGCCAAATACAGTCTTGCTTGCCGATCCGGTTTCTGGGCGCATAGACCGTTAAGGCCCTCGTGTCTCATTTAAAACATGCTGTCAGGGACAATGAAGACAGTGAGTAATGATTTTGTTATAAGGTCTGTTGCAGACTGTTGGTCGGCATGTGAAGGTGTCGGCTTTGCGCCTCTGATCTTCAGAAGAGATCGTCAGGGATCTACGTGCAGCGAACCTTTTCCTACTCCCGCTGTAATGTAGTTACGTTTCGGGTGTGTTGAGGGGTAGGTTTGGGTGAGTGTTGTAGTAGTTGGTGTTTGTGTTTCGGAGATGGCGACTGTTTTGTGTTTGTGTGTGTTGTTAGATCGGCCAGTCATGTGTTTATGTGTTACGTGTTGGTGTTCGTTGTGTGTGTTTGAGTCGTACCTTGCTAGCAAGGTCCCGCGGGGAATTAATACATAAGGCCTACGTTAAGACGTTTGTATTATAAGGTCAGAGCTCTTAGTGCCATATGTAAGCATGCAATAATAATACTCTCATTCTATAAGTGTTAAGACATGTGTATTCCTGGATTCTCGGGGTATTATTTATTTTATATTCGTTAATTTATTTATGGATATTTTATTACCTCTATGTGGAGAGTAAGTTTTTTTACATATATCTATGTATATTGGCGGTATTTTGTTACTTAAATGTAAGATGGTATGAAATGGTTCTAATAATAATATTGATAATTTCATAGGTACGTGCAAGGGTAGTTTTGTTGTCACTACTGGATGTATATAATGTTGTCAGCTTGAAGCTGGTCGTCGGTATATATATTGGAATCATTATCGTTTTCATGAATTTATTACATGTGCGGTCGACTGCTCGAGTGATCTTTCCCTTCCCTGTGGCACGAGGCAGCTGAATTCTTCATCTTCATCTCTGGCTGGAGCAAAGGGGTTCTGCGAGATGGGAGCCTCCACGGCAGCGCGCACCCGGAGGATTGATCCCGGGTCATCACCACGACTTATTGGAGTCTGGGCCAGCGTGGCCCTGTCGGTCGTGGCTGGCTTTGTTTCCGCTGTGGGCATGACATGATGTCTGTGAGGCCTATAGTACAACAAATTGCGGGGGAGTTGAACTGGACAGGCGTCCAGCTCCACGTATTACGTCAGAAGCTACATATTTCTCATCTGCATATGGACTGGCTGTGATTAATCAAGTTAGTTACGTTTAAATAAGCCGCGCACCGTGTGTGAGTGCTCCCACCGACTTGTGATATGCCCTTCCCCTCCCCTCTTCGTGCTCGCCAGGAGACTCGACCTTCGTCTACCTTCGGCCGTCTTCGGCTGTTCTCGTGCCTCCTTCCCCTTTCTCCCCTCTGCCCAGCCATCTGCTGGGCGGAGTTTGCTCGAGCTCGAGGCAGTCGTCCTCCGTTCTCCGTTTTGGAAGGTTGGTCCGCTCCTCTCGTGGCCGGCAATGGCGCCTGCGTTTCTTCCTTTCATTTTGGTAAGTTTCTGGTCTGTTCACTTTAATTTGTTTCAAGGTTTTCGCGTTAATCTTTCGCTTTCTTCCTAATATTGTTAGTGCTAGGTGCCATTTCGGCCGCGAGGGGAACGTTTCCACGTTTCAATTTAATTCTGTGCCATTCGACTCAGCCACGTATCTGTATAATCAATTTAAATCACGCCGTTTTGGGCTTTTCCTGTTGAACTTTGTAACAAAACTAAATTTGTATTCTAGTCAATAAACGTAATTGTTTTGAACCTTGCCTTTAAGTAAATTTATTAGTGGTTAGTTGCCAGCCCCACTGTTTTGTGTATGTTGCCAGCTGAGTGCAGAGGGGGGAAAGTAAGGACGATTGGGCCTGACGGCTGTGTAGGACATGCCCCCGGATACAGGCAGACAGCACTTTGTGATTTGTTTTGAGATAACACAAATTGAGCTTAGTCAGTCAGTGAGACGGGCTCAGAGTGGAAAGCAAGTCGGCTTGTCGCTTCTGAAAAAGTATGAAATACTCAAGGAAGTGGAATTGACACAGAAGCCAAAGTCAGAGATTGCGCGGAAGTTTGACATCCCGAAATCAACATTGTTTACGATCTTAAAAATGAGGGACGAGATCGTAAATGCAGTGCAGAACGAAGGACGCAATGCAAACGTTAAAAACCTAAGGCGTACAATGCACGCCAATTTGGAGGAAGCTGTGCTGGAATGATTCAGCCAACTTAGAGCACAAAACTTGCCTGTAAGCGGAGGACTTTTTTAAAAAATAGGAAGTTGTTCGGCCCTTTAATGTGTCAGACTTTCTTTTATTGTGTGTTTGTTTAGTGTCCCGTCAACGCAGTGATAATAGGAACCAAATGATCTGCCTAATTTATCACATTAGTTGGAAATTATATCTGGAAAGTTTTTTACTTATGTACTTGTAGTTTTTTCATGATATTTTTTCTTTGTGTACTCTTTAATAAATTTAAACGTTTGCTTGTACAACCGTTAAGACTATGCTGTTAACTAATTAATAGTACACTTTTAGTAGAGTGGGGGTCATTTCGCTACATTTTCTCTGTCCTGAACAAAATATTTTACACATTGACACGTAACTTTAATATTTTAACTCAGTGATAATGTTACGTCACAGTGCACGCCTGCAGTTATCTTTCAGTCGGTCTCAAGGCAGAGCAGGCTGATGCGTTGAAGAGGACAGCTGCTGTGGTTGTGGTATTGATTGGTGCATGCGCGTGCAGCCATCTCCGGCACTCACCCCCCTCCCCCCTTACCATGGTCTATCGTCCCGGCCGGCCGAGCGGCTGGCCGATAACAAGCAAGCAGCGACACGGCACGTAACCTCACAGCGCGTGACTTTCTAAGTGTTCAAGGCATAAAAGAAAAGGCCTGAGAGTAGAATACACTGTCGCCTTTTCTCTAAAAGACGCCTGGTCATAAATTTTGTTTATAGCTAAGTTTACATGTAAGCTTTATTATTGCTTAAGATGACTGAACATAGACTTAATGCGAAAACTGCCTATTTTGACATATAGAGGTTCCAAATGGGTCCAAAATCTTATAACGACAACCTCTCTATAACGACCCTAATCTCGGGAACCGTGAGGGGTTGTTATAAAGAGGTTTTACTGTACTGTATTCGCCCATGTACATCACACATCTTTTTTCCAAAATTTGAATAACAAAAATAGGGGTGCGCGGCATACATGGATAATTTGTCTTTGAGGTTCGTGCACTACGTGGGTAGGTTACTGGTGTGTGCGGAGACTTGACAACAGCACGGTGGCTAGATTCGCACGCACACACTACATGCAGGCACAGGAATGCTGGCGGAGTGATCAATAACTAGTCACGTGTATAGGCGACATTCTTCTCGGCACGTAACAGATAAGCGTTTTCATAGTGACTACGTATGGTAGTCTCTTACTAGTTCTTTGAGAAATTAAAATTTCAAAACAGTGATTGCGTTTGTTTACAGTGAGAACCTAAAAGTAATTAACGAAGCAAAATAAATAGGAAATTGCGCAGTACGTCATAAGCGCGACATCACAGTGCCGTGTATTAGAGATTGGCGCCAAATCAAAACACGTTACAGGATACCGTAGCAACGTCAACAGTTCGTAGTGACAAAACATTTTGGTCTATTTAGGCAGGATAATGCCGGTAATTTTATTTCGCTTTGCGTGTTTAGTGTTGTATCACTTGTTGCACACCTCATGTACTTTGTTCTCGTGTGGACTCGCATACAACGTAATGATGTTTGTATTATATTACTAACTGTTGGTTTTTGAACTCGTCTCACATTTCGTTGGCAAGTTGCTAATTGTTTGTGCATTCATATTAGTGCCACATGATCAAACTGTTTTGTGTCGGTTACCGTTGAGAGAATGGTAGTAATTAATATGTGTAACATGTGATATAACATTTGGAACATCATAAATTTTGTACATTCATAACGGGTAACTTAAACAGCAAATTTGCTTGCCAGCGACTACCTGAAAACTACAATGATAAGTTTGGATTTTCTTTTTATATATATATATATGTATGTATATATGTATATATATATATATATAAATATATATATATATATATATATATATATATATATATACATACATATATATATATACATACATACATACATATATATATATGGAAAATAAAAATCAAACTTGTCCTTGAAAAAAAGGGTGCGCGGGATACATGGGCGAATAAGGCACTTTTTAACATTATTTTTTAAGGTGCCGTGGATAGGCATTGAAGCAGATAATATGCAAGGGTTTAATCAAGAGATAACTGTACTGAGTATAGCATGAACCACACCAACACTGTTAAAATCTCCACTTAAGTTCAATGACTTGTAAATATTTTACTCCTAATGACTAACTAAATGTCTGTACTACTTTATGCACAGCAAGAAAGGATAAAGATATTTATACACATATTATATACCGTATATTTTTATAAAAAGTATTAAATTACAAATTGCAGTGATAATTACCAGCTCTCCAATATTGTAGACTCCATCTCCTAACAGTGCAGCCAATCCCAGAAAAAATGCATGTCCTTCCTGCTCTGCTAAACTCAAGTCTGCCAATTCTATGCAACCTAAATACCTGTACACACAGTTAAAACAATTTGTTTTGAGAGGTTCTGCATATTCCCTTAAGTGGAATAAATCATAAATCTATATGAAGAATACTGTAATTATTAACTACGTATTTACTTGCATAATCGCCACATATTTTTGACCAAATTTTTCGCCCAAAAAGAAGTGTGGCCATTACGAGGAGTTATCAAAAAACTACCTTTAAGTTTTTTTTGGTGTAAAATGTAACTTAAATATACACCTTTTTTCCATATTTGCTCGTACATAGCATAACCATATCTCTATAAATAAAGAAAAAGATTTCTGGGATGCATAGAAAACAGAAAAATTAAAAACTAGAAAATCTTATTAATCCATTTATGTGCGTCACTAAGTGAAACTCATTTAAAATTATCTCACATAAGACTTTTACATTTTACGGTACATTACATGTAGGCCTATGTTATTCTGAGTAAAAGTAGTTTATAAAAAAATCTGATTGCTTAAAAAGCTACAACTCTTCAGATGCAGCTACGTTATCAACATTGCATCATCAACCAGCGAGCGTGACTCGTGTCTGGCGATAGGTCATGTAGGCACTCTAGAGGATCTAGGTACTTACACAGTGCAGACTGGTACCTAGATGCTCGGTTCAGCTGCCATTTCTTGTAGGCACAAAATACGGAGGATCTAGGTGCGTGTACTGGCGCGCAGCGCTTCCAATAGACAAACGTTTGGAACTGTCACGTTTCGCATGGAATGTTATGCACTAAATTCTTTTCTAGATTTCACATTTTTACCATTCTGGCAACAATGTTTTCTCGGCTAAAGCAGTTGCAACACCTGGTCCCTTGGGAAACGTCATAACAAAGTTTTAACGTATTTTGTCCCTTATTGAGAAAGAGGGTGCGGCCATTATACGAGTAAATACGGTATTTAGTGGCAGTACTAACCTCAAAGCTGTACGGTAGTATTCCGCATGCTTTCCCTGGATACGATACAGTTGACTTGCAAGTAAATAGTACCGACCGTGCACTGGTGTGATACCTGCCGTCTCATCTAGAATGTGTTCTATCTCATCAATCAGCACCTGTGTATATAACACAACCAGTATAACATTAATCAACAAAACGTGCAACCATGTTATAACATTCACAAAATATTCTTTTAGCTACCAAAATATCTCCATCGTTGGTGCTGTAATATAACCTTATAATTTAAATGATTATTATTTAATTGCTTGCACACATGCATGGATGGATGCATGCATGCACGCACACCCACACAAGAAACATAACCTTTGTTTCATTCAACCTGATGTAGCTACATAAAAATAAAAGTTGAGTGTAATTTTATGCATTAAAAATTACACCAGCTCTCGAGGAGGTAGAGATGGTGTAGTGTACTGTCACAGAATAAATAAGGCCGCACAAAGTTTAAATTTATTACTTTTTTAATGCTAACAAAGTACAGTAATGACATCTGTCTTTTGATGAGATGTAGGAAGCTACTAAAATTCCTGGTTAAAATAGACATTTAAAACAGTATAATGTACCTTAACTTCAGAACTTTTAATTGGTAAAGTCTCAGTTTGATTGAAAATATTTCACTACTAACAGACAGTAAATATTATTCTTAACTTTCTCTAGAAAAAAAAAAAACTAACTTTGCAAGTCATATAAATCAAGTTTAAAATTAGAGTAAAACCTCTTTACAACAACCCCTTATATAACAACCACCTCTCTATAACAACCCATTCCTCAAGAACCATGGGATTTTAAAATAAGGGTTTTGCTGTATAATTAAACCTCTTTATAAAGACCATCCCTATATAAAGACTCTATTCTAAGGAACCGTAAGGGGTCTTTATAGAGAGGTTTTACTGTATGTAGAACTGAGGTTTCAGCCACGGGGAAAGGGGCCTACATCTTTCTTATTGTGTTTTAACAATTGTAGTTGTACCTAAACCAAATTGTTACTGTAAAGTGTAAAGAATGTAATAAAATATACCTATATTAATACTGAACACATTACAACATAAAACTACTATCTTACTATATTAAATATATATAATTTTTTCTTCTGAAAACAATCATTTAAGAAGCTGTTTTAATAGTTTTTATTTGAACAGTGGACTTCATTACTGCTCCTTGTCTATTAGGCATTATTTTTAGAAGTATATTTTAAGGGTTTAACAGAGTATTAGTAGCAATATTCTCGTCTTGTAACAGTTGCACGTATTATTTGTGAAAATAGTACGTTAATACCGTGGGATGAGTAATACATTAGTTAAACATGTGGTTTTAATTAAGTTCATCTGTTCAAATTTCTGAATGTAGGGTAAAAAGCAGTGAATTCCAGCAGCGACAGAACATGCAAACGAATAAATAACTTTGAAATATTGACAAAACTGTTTAAAAAAATTCATTATTGACTAATTACTTTGAAGCTGCATGGTTGATAAGATTCACAAATAAGTTGTACTGCTGATTCATACACTGTCCCTCAAATATTAAGTGCATATTTAATACCAGAGCTCTTCTGAACAGTCATGCATAATTTTCAACTCGCTATTAATGTGTATGCTGATTTATGTACGTTAAATTCATACATTTTTTAAACTTTAACAAATAGTGAATAACTGGGGTTGCTACAAATAACATAATTGGAACAGTTGCAGACTATTAATGTTAACAAAGAAAAAGTGGGAAACGGCCGCTAGGTTAATAATTACTAAAAACTTAGATAGAGATACAGAAGTACTTACAGAAACAGTACTTGCAGGTTGGAGAACACACAAATCATAGAAGGACAACACATTTTTGTCCAGTTGCGATGTTTCGCTGGCCACGCCAGCTTCCTTGGGCAGGGAGTGATTGCACACTGCAGTATCGTGGACAGACCGCTCAAAAACATGTTGTCCTCCTATGTTTTGTGTGTTCTCCAACCTGCAAGTACTGTTTCTGTAACTACTTGTGCATCTTTATCTATGTTTTTAAACTATTAATATTGTTATGAACACACACAGTTATGAATGATGGGGCTATACGCTCGAGGATAATCAAGAGTTTTCCATAGCTCTATGTGATACAGCATTAACTTCCTAATCCATCAATACAATATTGGTTAGCTAGTAAATGGTGTAAGAGGCAGAATTGTTTTCATTTCTCGGAAATTGAAGAAAAACACATCAGCCTGGCACTACATAACACTGAAAATTTATTTGTCCAACTGAAAAACACACAATACATACAATTCACATTTCAGCTAGCATTTTTTTTGGGAAGATTTACGGTAAACCTTCACCAACAGCAGGGGAATAAAGGTTATGGAAAATATAGACTTGGGTAATGACTGTCAATTACAAGGCACATTAGCAATGAGAAAATGGCTTCATCAGATCCTATTTGCAACAGTGTACAGCTCGTGGATTTTCAGGCAAGCAATATCTATTTATTTAACTAATCATAAGTAGTTAATTTCGGACATGCACTATAATTTCACTGCCTGCAAACCACTTAATTTGATAGGATCACAATACGATAGCTATATCACTAATGAAAAAGAACCGGATAAAATGTTTTGTCTACTATTATTAGCTGTTCTACAATAAACATGTTTTAACATATTAACTTAAATATACTGTGATTCAAATACACAGCGTGTGTTTTCGAGTTACTTCTTAAAATTTGGGACTTGTGTGCTATTAGTTTGTCAGTTAAAAATGTTACAAAGAAATGTAATGCAGTAAATTCTCCCAAATGCTGCATGAAATATCACACAGCATGTACATCTAGACATACCACCATCAAAAGTCTGGTGATGAGGTGTGTGCAGAGAAGAGCCTCACCTTGGCTGCGGCCTGATCGTTGAGGTGCTCTAGCGTTATCTGTGCACGCAACACCTTGCACAGAGCCACCGCCTCCTGGCTGCTACTGACCTTAGCCTCAGTTTTCGTGAGGAATGTCGCAGCCTCTTGCTTGTCTGTGAACTGCTGCACCACGTGGAACAAAATTTCCACCAGTGACAATGGGTTGATTCTGTGAAACACATTACTATGTCACAAAAGTTCAAGTTTCAGAACATATACCCACAGCAAAACTAGGTTTTACACATAATTTGCAACCAAGTAGAATTAATTTTCAAATATTAAAAAACTCTTTAAATAACAACACCAGCAGAAAATGTACTACTTTTCTGATTACCTTACCCTTCCTGTTAACTTAATTAGAGCAGACCATAGCCTACCAACAATCTTTAACATGGAACTAACATTCAGGATTCAGTTGTATTTTGCTGTGTTGACTACACAGACAAAAAAAAAGTTTGAGAGGTGTCTTGTCAGAAAAAAAAAGTTTGTTTTCTTTTTGTGCTTGTATTTTGTAGCAAAAAAAGAAAAGCAATAAAATGTTCAGTTAAATTCTAAATGCAATTCATTCAAACCACCAACATTACAAAATCAGTAAACATTTGTATTAGAATAATTAATACAACATACTTATTTTCGAATACTTGAATAAAGTTGTTGTACAGGTCGATCAACTTGCCATCTGTCTGAAGGGACGGATGTTTTACGAAAGTTTCCAGTTTTAACGTCACCTGATGCCATAGCCTGTAACGAAAAAGTAGTATGTAATGCAAATCCCCAATTGGTAAAATCAAACCACAACAATAAACACATTAAGACCTAAAACTAGTCACAAAAAATAGTCAAGATATATCACAAAATGGTAAAAGGCCTTTTTGTTTTAATTGAATTTTGTTTTTTGGACATATTTCATTTCAATGTATGTACATACACTCCCACTGCACAACTCTTCCACAGATCATACTAATGTTATACGTCTGCAGTAGACAGTATTATAAAGTGACAAAATTTTTTAAATGTTTTATCTAACTTATGTTTGCTGTGTAGCTATTACTGACGGTATGAGTGAAGTTAAGTTACTGTGTGAAATAATGCATGAGCACGAGAGAATGATGAGAAAATATATTTGTCACTAGTGTGTGTGAGCTACAGCATATTAAATAGTAGGCAGCTTATTTCACCTGCAATTCTATCACAGAACATACAAATAAATGGTAACGATCAAACTACATGGATTCTTGTTCTACATTTCTTGTCCCTTATTCAGCAGGTAAGGAATTTATAAAATATTCCACCCTTCAATGAATATCACATAATATGAGAATGCAATCCTGAAGATTTCACACGCGCTTCAGGCCAACACGTGTCCAACTCGAAAGACAGTTCTGTCTATCTACCAGGGTTGTACTTGGAGGAATTTTTGTCGCACAATTTTCTCTTACGCTATGAAATACTACTACACTCTTTACTTAAGTTCAATATTTTAAATGCCTTCTAACTTTCTGTTATAAATTGTTGCAGTGGCTGTACGTACATAATAATACAGAAAAAAGTAATAAGGATTATTAGTACTAATTGCAAATATACGAAGTCACATAAACCAATTTTAAAACACCATATTCTCTCATTGCCAAGTCAGTATATTTTATCTTCCTTAATATTCTTAAATAAAAATGTTAAATTTTTTAAAGCCCAACTTGAAAATTCACCATCACAGAACTAGAATAAAGGATGACTTGCACACGTCTCAAGTAAACTCTACTCTACAATGGAAAAGAACATATTTAATCTCGCTGAAAAAATTTAAAACAACTCTTCAGTTCTTAAAAGGAATTTTGAATCTCAAAAACATTTTATTTTGTTAATTAATTCCTGAACTCTTCATAGATTAAGTTAATTTTTTCCCCCTCATTCTAAAATGCTGAATATCCCTATTAGTGACATGTATGTTTTGTTTAGTTTAATGCACGTGTAAACGTTTTGTTGAGGTACTGAATGCCTCTATGTGTGAAATTAGTATTTTAATTTAATGTGTAATGCACACACATAACTTACATTTGTATTTTAACATACCATAACAAATTGACTAAGTAGTAATGATAGTAAGTAGTATATAAAATGTACCTTAGGCCTACATTGTTGGATGTATTGACAATTTTTGTACTGAAGAACATGTAAGGAGATATTTTATTATTTGTCAGTGTATGTAATATGTACTTATTGACAAATTTTACTCCTTGGAGCAGCTGCTCGTTTAAGGCCTTAGAATGCAATTTTAATGAAATAAAACTTAACTATTCACCCTAAGTTGAGTTCTGAAGTAAACAAATATCGTAATATCATTGCACTTTGCTAGCTTCTAATTGGCTCAATTTGTTCGTCGGGCCGACGTACTATTTCCAACCGACAAAAGTGTGTACAGTTGGCATCATAGGAAACAACAACGCCGTCTGTATTAAAACAATATTGCGTGAAAATTTTGTACGTGTTATCGAGATAGGGAAACAAAAATTACACAAAAACTTGATAAAAATATTGACATCACGTGCAATTACTGTATATTTCAAAATTTAATAGTAATTGTTAAGTCATGACAAACGATTGTATTCAAATATTCCAGTATTAACGTAACGAAAATTTGGTACTACATGCAGAAAAAAAGCTGTCAACAAAATGAGTGATTAGACTTACTGTAAAGTCTTCCTGTATTTTGTACTTTGTTTTGGAAAAATTACATTTTATAAATCACCAAACAATCTGTCGATAATTCACAACACATATTGTTTTTTTCATATAAAAGATTGCTATGCGAGATTTTTACTCTTGCCTTATAAACATCACCACAGTTTGTTCAGTAATCCACGTTTCGAAAACCATGCAAGACATTTTCACTGTTCACGTCCAGCATCACATAACCTAATCCGCAAGCGACATAAATATAAACAGACGCGAGGACGGAACAAAATAGAACAAGGAACTTTGGTTCTGATCATGCGGCCGTGGTTCGGACGGACTGGAACGGAAAATGGACGAACGAAAGAAAACATTCGCAGTAACAACAACATTGACACGTTAACGTCAAAAAATACTTTGAAAAAATAAAACAATATATCTGACTGTGATATTTCTGACTTATTTTTACTGTGGTAATTATTACTGAATTAAACTTTTGGTATTTTCAGTGTATTGTACATCTCTAAATACTGGCAAGTGTACCAAGAAACTTGTACGTTTAACAGTGAGTCAGTCATTAAATAACTAGTGAACCAACTGTACGGATGGGTTGTCCGCTAACCATAATTATAGTAATAAACATATACCATCGTAGATTGTGTTTGCAAAGTCTGTATATTTTAGATATTTGTTAATAAAACTCTCTCATTAAGTGACGGAGTGGTAATTTATATGTACACGACAGATAAAGATCTATTTCTCATGCAAGATCACAGTGCACAGCAGTCGGCAGCCAATGAACATGTTTGTTTATAATTTGCTTTGTTTATCCTAAAACTCAACTAAGAGTGAATGGAGAATAGGCCTGTGCATATAATACAATAATTGGATAACATTATTTTGCTGCCCATCCCCAAACACATATCTGACATTACGGTAAACAAGGGGACCAGCACACGTCCTTGTAGCAACCCTGACATTAACTCTACCTCTACCTGTGTGTGCATCCCCTGAGTAAGTCACCACTCCATGTCATAGAATTTGTGTTACCAACATCAGGCAGTGTTCTTAAACCTCACTACTTCGCTTGCTCAATTGAATTTTTTTATCATTGGACTGCGCCTGGTGACAAGGAAACATACGTCCCATACCTTCTCAACACCACTCCCCCAACTTTTCCTTAAACTCCGATCCTGTCACCCTCACCACATCCTTCTCCATTTGAATTCACTTTACCGTTCTAGCCATTGTTTTTTTTTCCTCTCTCCAACCCTCTCATGATTTCTTTCCCTTTGAAAATACCTGTCTGTACCTTAACTTATTGTTTCCACCTTCCCAGCTTTCGTACCAATACCAATGGCCTACGTTTTTTCCTCTTTAAAAGTTAACACATATTTTCCGCAATATTTAGCGCAAATATGTAGCAACATTTGTAGAAATACTGTACGATTTTGGTTAATATCATTTGTGCTCATTGTTTGCTTATTCACTACAGTTAAACAAAAAAAATATATCTTTAATTTTCAAAATTAACTTACATACTTTTTATTATAGAGTTCTTCTAGTTTCGACCAACTATCCGCCAACTCTTTATCCGTTTCAGCTGCTTGCTTTGCAGACAAATAAGCACCCACATCTTTCACTGCTGAAGCCGCCATTATGACTCTCAGAAATTTACTATCGTGTCGCAAACTTTTAAATATTTTATTTCCCGGTTTCAGTACTGTTTATGACCAAAGGTTTTCAAGGTCTTAGCAAGAGACAATAATTTCTTTTTCTTTAAGAAATAATTTAGGCAGTGGTGAAAAAAAAAAGAGTTACTATTTGCTTCATTCTACTACAGACTTTTCTTATCGGCGAGTTTGGCAAGATAACAGTTCCGTCCTTTTTTGCGATGGTACCCATCTTGGATGGTACCGGTAAAAAATAACGCTGGCCACAAAATTGGTCTATAGCACGAGTCTATAGCATAGCCCGTGGTCTGCAGTAAACCTGAAGGTGGCAGCTGCAACGACTGCCGTAACGTTAGCCAGAAAACAACACGGCTCAGACCCAACAGCCTAGAAAATACATACAGTGACCGCGAAAGCTCCTACTGTATTACGTTGTACCAGGTTTTGTAGCTAGTGTTGAAACGTGCAGACGGACAAGCTGCAACAACAGATAGGAGATAAAGGAGAAGGCATATAAGTCTATGATTAGACCTATGCTGGAGTACGCAGCTGCAGTATGGGACCCATATGTGGGAGTGGAGGTGGGCGAGCTGGAGAAGGTTCAACGTAGGGCGGCAAGATGGGTGATGAATAGGTGGAGAAGGGAGGGGCAGGTAGGAGAGGATGAAAATAATTACAGACCATCCTTAATGATGAAGGATATGGGGTGGTGCCCCCTGAAGGACTGGGGGAAGGTGGAGAGACTGGTCAGGATGTGTAGGATTGTGAAGGATGAGGGGGGGGGAAGGAGGTTGGAGCAGGCTGGGTGAGAGGTTGACCAGGGGACTGTATAGAGGGAGGAGAGACATCGGCTTGAAGCTTCAGAGGGTGTGGAGAAGGACCGAGAGGGGGAGACAGTCTATGCTTGTGAGGACTGTGAGGGATTGGAATGTTTTGGGTGAGGACGTAGTGACGAAGGGGAGTGTTAGTGGGTTCAGAATAGCATTGGAAATGCTGGGGAACTAAGAGGGAGCAGGTGACTTGCCACCGGGCGGAAGCCCATTTGCGAGTGAAAAATTATTATTAATATTATAAAAGGCAGATTTGCTGCTGGCCCAGTATTTATCTTGGATTTATAAAACTGGGCCGTTCTTGGCAGTTAATCTCTTAAAGGGGATTTTCATTCATTAATTTTTATTTCATCCACGAGACTAGCATTTTTTTTAGGAATATATAAAAGTAGAAAATAGATACATTTCTAGTATGTGGCTGACATGCCTTAAAATTATGGTATTTCTTTATACGGTTTTTTATTATTGCTGTTATTTTAATTCAATGATTGTTATTTCTGGCTGTAATAGTACTGTTGCATGGCCATAGTTAAATATGTGACGGTGTGTATGTAAACAAATAGTAGTTGCACGTTTTATGAGTTTTCGAATATGAATATAATTTAAGTAGGGCAGTATTTAATGTGCACTTTGTAACAGACTAATTATAGTGATTGATTATAGACTTCGTTACATAATGTGGTCGGATTTAGTGGCTCCAGTGCCGCAGTAGTCACATATTTGACAAGAATTAATGGGAACATACACTGGAATCTATTTTGATTTTTGACATTGCTGTATTGAATCGCACCAAATTCCAGGTCATACCCAATGCGGATCGTTAAGTGTCATTGTGTCAGAGAACAGTTGAATAAGTTGCGGAATTCTTCAAAAGCACATGGAATGATGTAACATTGTTTTAAAGGTGTGAATTAATTATTTAAAATTAAATTGTGAATTAGCGACTTGTTTACTTTTAATTTGTGACGTTACAATGAAGTAGGAAATTTTCTTTTAAAGTTATAATTTGTGGATGATGATGTGCTAAATAATAAGAATGGGCTATAAACATATTTTCCTTACACTGGTATCCTAAATTTGGTTATGTCAGTCTAATTTAGTTTAGAATTACTGTGCCAGTATAATTTTTGTGTAATAAGTTTTACGCTCACAGTTGGGCTAACACCTTGCGGCAAGCAGACTCTTCCCTAACCAGTGCCAATCCTACAATCTCTTCGTAAGCCTTCCAACCTCCCTCACAGTTACTAACTCCTCCAGCAGAACATTCCACTCTCTCGCCGTCCTCGCCAGTATTGACTGTCTACCCCTCTCTGTTATTCTCCACGCCCTCTAAATCTTCTTACTTTGTATGTCTTACTAGAACAGGTCGGACAACTGGAGTTAAAATATGGCAATCTTATTTACTGATAAGTTTTTGTGATAATTCTTTGCAGTAGACCTACTTAGTAAAGAGGTGCTGTGAAATGTAGTAAAATAGTAAGTTGGAACAAACTGCACACTGCAGGAGAGGAGGAGAGTGGAGCGGCTGGTAAGTATGTTTAAGGTGGCGAGGGGGGTGGGTGGGCACAACTGGGTGACAAGATACAGAGAGGTATATTCAGGGGAAGGGGTGATCATGAGTGGAAGATACAGAGGGTGGGGAAGAGGATAGAGAGAGGAAAAAACACTATGATGCTGAGAACGGTGAAGGATTGGAATCAATTGGCGAGGGATGTGGTTGTGGTGACGGGAGCGAGGGAGTTTAGGAAAAGGTTGATGGGGTCGGAAAATTGAGAAGAGGTAGGTTAAGCAAATCCTTGCCACAGGGCTGAGGCCCAATTGCAAGAAGAAAAAAAAAAGTTTATGTGTGTAAGTTTTAGTGTGATGGAATATTCGTCATTACGTGTTATTTCTTCCAGAGTATGTTACCTTCCATTTAATATTTTTCTGAGACTTTGTGTGCCAGTTATAAATACCATCAAGTTATGTTATTTTTTGTAATACAGTGTATTGTGTAGGAAACAAATAATTGTATTAATACAAAATATTCTTGCGAAGTTCAGCACCATAAGATAAAAAAAATTGTCATAGCTTTAAATATCTTTGAAATTCAGATTTTATTAATTGTTTTATTTATTTGTAAGCACTGTGTAGTCCCTTACGTGTATAAACATCTGGATATAGAGTTTGTCAGTCAACATTTAATTTAACATTATTGTTTTAGATGATAAGAATACAAATTAAAAGAGTCTGCAAGATATTTTTTTTTGCAAATTTAGCAAGTGCTATTGTTGCAGGGTGACTTCAGTTGAATGAGTTGGTAAGTTAATGTGAGTTGTTTTTAAGGAGTAAGGTGCATTAAGAATGCTGGAATTTAGGGTAGGAAAGGAAATTAGTGTAGTTTATTTTATTGCATCCTTGGATCTTTTTTGTTTACATTTTTGTACAAAGATATCGGACAAGCCATGTTTACAATATACCTGCAAAAAATTAATAAATGACATGAGATATTAATTTAAAAGCAGGCAGTAATAGAGCATTTAGTAGTGTGGTGAAAGAAAGGATGCATGCATTACTATGATAAGGCCAGTGTTGGAGTACGCACTAGCAGAGTGGGGTCCATGTGTGGAATTGGATGTGCATTAGTTAGAGGAGGGGCAATAACGAATAGCGAGGTGGGTGTACGATAAATGGATAAGTTAAGGGATTGCTGGTGAGGAGGAAGAGAACTTTAGGCCATCAGTGATGTTTAAGGAATTTGGGAGGAACTCATTGAATGAAAACTGGCAAGTCGAAAAGCTGGTCAGCATGTAGAATGTAGTGAATATAACGGAGAATGGGGTTGCTTATTAAGTAAGGCAAAGTATAGAGGAAGAGTAAGTAATAGTAACTAGATTCAGAAGAAGGCGAGCAGAAGGAACAGGGTTGGCGATTTATGGTGAAGGAGTGGAATTTACTTCAGGAGGAGTTGATGATGAAGTGGGTTGGAAAGTTCAGGACGGGTTTGGGTAGTAACTGAGGAAGCTGTTAGAATTTGCCACTGGCCAATCATCCAATTGTAAGGGAACTTATTAGTAATATTGAATTATTGGTTTTATTTGTAACTTAATTAATTAGGATGCCCATTATTGCATCACAGAAATGTCTTTGAATACTTTGTGGGCTGAACTGTAGGTACTTGCTGTGGGTCTAAAACACTTTTCATTCACAATCTTTAGGTGCATTCGTGTAGTATGATCTTTCTGCTCTTGAAAGCAGGTGACATTTTTCAAGAGCAAATAAGTTAGGGAGCGGAAATAGTAGTTGCTTACTTCTACAACGACCCGAACAACGAAGAGCAGAAATCATCTGGCATAGCCATTGTTTTGGCGATGGCACAGCTGTCAACATAAAAATCCAGTGCACAGAACTCTTAAAATGGTGGGACCGTGATGTACAGAAATTGGAGACTTTTACGATTGTGGCTAGATCAAAACCAGTCGTCAGTTGAAGATTATAAGAATATAGACATAAATTATGTTCACATAAGATTAATTAACCACATAGGAGAAGGAAACGGTTGTAATAATAATATATCTAGCAGTAGGGCTTTTGCCCCGCGACAAGCTCACATGTCTCACTCTCCCTCCAGATCTATCCCAAACAATGACGTTTTAGCAGTTTGAGGTTATGTAAAATGGTGCTTTTTTTATTCCGTATAACACATGTGACTAATTAGTACCAATAAAATCACAGCAACGAATTTTCAATTTGACACAAATTTAACAGTCATTGCTAATTTTTTCACATGCGTCAATTTATTTAGATTACATCGTTGTGTATCTACTTTATTTTGAGGATGAAAGTTATTTAATCTCACATAATAACAAATTGACCATCTGCATTCCTGACAGAATTCCCAAACATCTTAACATTGCTATTTTGTGAACAGAAATAGTAATTAAAATCACTCCCGTCTACTTTTCAACTAGGTAGGCCTAGTTTTGATATTGGTTTTTCAATTATTTTAGATAGAGCAGGCAGAATAATGCTAGTGGGGCGTAGATCTTTGTAGTCATGTTGGTCTCGGTTTTAGGTAACTGGATTACCTTGGAAGATTTCCACTGTGAAGGGTAGGTGGCTGATTTAAGTGACAAATTTGTAATGCCCGTCAATGCTGGTATGCAGTTTGGTGTGCAAAGTTTAATCCTGTTTATACTTATACCATTGCGTCCTACAGCTGGGGATTTAATACTGTTCGGTGTTTTATAAACTTCAGATTCCCCCACTTCTATCCATTCTAGACCATATTCGTAAAAATTTATAACGCTGTTTTGGGAAATGGAAGAAAATATGTTAGAGGTCTGAATAAAAGAGTCGTTAATTTTATCAGGGTTGTTCAGCTGTACGGGAACTGTGGAGTTATGGGGTGCAACTACATTAAACAGTTTAAGGTCAGTGATCAGTAAATCCTAGTACCTTGTTTTGTCCGCAAGAAACTACTTTGTTTTTATCTTTGATAATTATTAAGTCCAATAAAGTTTCTGTAGTGAGTGATATCCTAGTCGGTGATCTTATTAACTGGCTAAAACCATAAGTATTTATTATTTTGTTTAAGAATTTTGCATTGCTACTGTTTGATCTAAACATATTGATGTTGAAATCACCCATAATAATAATGTCATCGTATTTTTGCAAGAGGTGTTCAATTGTGAGTTCTAGGTGTGCGAATTCTTTGTAAGAAATATTAGGTGGCTTGTATAAAACGTCTACAGCAATTGTTTTTTTTTTTTCTTATTATGCAACTCAACCTATAATTGCTCGATTGAGGTGTCCAAAATGTTACCCAGCTCTATTTTCTTTCAATTAATGCTGTCGCTTACATAGAAGCAAACACCTCCGCCTGACTTTCCAGTTATTCTGTCACGTCTTAGCAAGGTATAACCGGTTATATTCACGAGATGATTAGGGATTTCTGGCGGTAACCAGCTTTCAGTAACGGCGAACACACTGTAGTTGTCTGAAGAATTATATCGCGAATATCGTCGACGCACCTCATGAGTGACCTAACATTTAAATGACCTGCCTTTGTTAGAGCTGTGTTGTTAGTTGGTAACATTGCGGCTGGTAACAGAACTAAGAGAGACGGAGGGTTGTGGCTGTGGGTCATTTTGTGTTGGCTGGTAAAGAGGGGGTGTCTGACAGCCATCCCTGGAACGAGTGACCGCTTCACGGCCGCTATTTATTGTCTTCATAGAGAATGGCGTATAGGGGTGTCCACTGCATTCTTATTTCCTGACTGGCCAGTAGTTTCAGTATGACAGTACTAGTAACACTTGTCATAATGACAAATAACAGTGCGAAATATAACATTTGTGAATATCAATTAACAGTTATTAATATAGGCGTGAAATTTGCAAATATTCACATTCACAATAATTTTAAGTTAGTCTAGTACTTTCAATGGCGTAAACACATAGGAATAAATAATTAGTTGTTATATACCTAATTCTATTTTACCTTTCAGTGAGATAGTATTGATGACTACGTATTAGTAGATATTAAGATGAAGCAAGTCTATGCATTAATTAGAATACTATTTGCACACAAATTGTAAGCAGTCTTAAGCTTAAAAAAAAGTATATTTTAACTTATTTTATGTTACTAAAATGTAGTTACAAAATGTTTAGATGATTGTTTTACCTAAAACTAAGTTGCGTGTTGAAAGACAAATAAATGATAATAATAAAAAAAGAGTTCTAGTGTTGTACTGTATATTGCAAAGTAAAAGGATAATACAAAAAAAATGTTAGCTCTAATCTTTGGCGTAAAATACCACAGTCAATATGTTACATACAATCTATAATTGTTGATTAAATACATCCCAAATTAATTACTTACTAAATTTATTGTTAACTAATCTGAAAACAGTTAAATTATTAAGAAAATATGCAAGTGACTGTTTGCTTGTACAAAAATGTCTCGTTTTGATTAAAATCAGTTAAAGCAATCATTGAGAGGAAAACAATATCGTGAACATGAAGACATCGTAAACATGTCTTTCAACTAGGAATACCTTATTGGTGTTTCAGCGTGGCTTGTAGATCTTCTTTTTGGCTGTGCCTACTTTCACTAAAATGACTCCGTCAACTGTCCACGTGTTCTTCACGCCGAACTAGTTCACAACCTCTTGTAACAGCTGTATTCTTTGAGCAGTAAGGTCTTTCCGTATTGTAGTTCCTGTTCCCTTGAGATGTCGTTTGCTAAGGAAAAGCGTTCTTATTTTCTGGTATCTTACAAATTTGACAATGATAGGGCGCGCTGTTCCGTCCTTCCTTCACGCCTACCCTGTGGTTGCGATCTATATTACCCTTTGCAATGTCCACTCCCACCTGCTTGGCCAGGCGCATCACCAGCTCGTCCGTGTCCTCCTTTATTGCGTTCCTGTATGCAGAAAATACGCAGGTTGTTATGTCACTGGTATTGTTCAAGTTCGTCATCCTATTTTACACATTCTACTTTCAGTCTCTTGATCTCTGCTTCAAGGTCATACAGTTGCTTACTTAACACCTCACAAGCACTCAAGTTAAATCCAGTATTTGCTTCCAATCGTTCTATACCTTTTTTGTTACTATATCCGTAACTGCATCAGCTATTAGCTTGACAATGTCACTGTTTCTGAGAGTTTGTTCTACTGTGTTTCTAATGGTAGTGGCTAGGTCATCACTCTTGTCACCCCTGGCTGCTGAAGACTTCCTTTCCTGCTGCTTCATGCCGATACTTGTTACACTTGCTATAGTTTTACACAGTTTGCCTCTAAAATGACTGGAAAATTTATGTTCACTAGTAACGAGTTACTTCGAATCGTAATATTTAACTTATATGTACCTAATTTACTTTTGTTTTCTACGGAAAAACACCTTCGGAGACACTTTCCACAGGAGCTCCCTGCAATGCGTGTTCACTCAGCGGCGGCCATTACTTTTGCTTCCTCCGTAGTCATCATCATTTTTTCAAGTTCCCAAAATTGTGCCCGACAATGCTGTTGGTTGGCGGGTTTTCTCAGGTATCTCCTGTTTCCCCCACCCATTCATTCCAGTGCTGCTCCATACTTATCTTATGTCACTCCCCACTAGCGCTAAAGACCTTGACGTTAAGCGCTGACCAAATCACTCACTCACTCAAGTTCCTAATGTGTAGATCTTTTCCAAGCCATCCGTGGTCTGTCTTGTTTCCTGTGGCCTTGTGGATTCCATTCCAAAGATTGCTTCACAACAATTCTTCATCTTACCTAAGGATGTGTGTTCAGTCACTTGTTACCAACACTAGTTGGTGTATAATATTACTAAAATATACCATTTAAACTCAGATATGAATTGAGGACCACCAACTGTACGTACTGTCTCTGGTATACCTTGCAGAACAAAGACGTTTTTGATGCTTGCAATTATGGTTTAAGATGTGGTTGTTGATAACTGGAACATTTCAAAATACCTTGAAAAAATAATCTTGTATGATGATAAACTTTTGCCCTCTGTGTTAAAAATGTCCATTCCCAGTGAGTACCATGGCCCATGCTGTAGTGCTGCTATTTTCATAATCTCTGCTTTTTGGTGTGTCTGTTCCAAACACTGTTGACAGTTTTCCACCATCTCTTGGATTTAAACTGATATATTGGGCCACCATACTGAGTCTGCTTCTCGCCTGCCCCTCATGAATGCGTTGTAGCATTTCATGTCGCAGCTGTCTTGGGACAAGAATCCTGCTCCCATACATAATCAGCCCATTACAATAACTTAACTCGCCTCGATGTGCCCAAAATGTGGACTTCTTGTCTTCTATGCCATTCAATATTTGTTCTTTACGAATGCACCATTCAGTATCTTTCTCTCGCACCTTCTTTATTTCCTCTAGCCTAGTGTCTGTGAATGAAGTACGTGATATTTCTATGAACAGTTCCTCTTCTTCTGCCTCCTGGATGTTATGGGTGGGAGGATCCACTAGGGTCATCGAAAAGATATCTGGCATATAAAAACACTTTCCTGGTACATGCACTGCTGCATACTCAAAACACATCAGATGCATCCTCAGCCGTTGGAGTCTTGCTGTCAAGTAAACCAGCGGCTTGCTTTGGAACAATGGCACCAGTGGTTTATGATCCATAAGGATAGTTACTTTCAGACTACGAATGTAATCCCTAAATTTTTCACACGTCCAGGTGATGGCAAGCGCCTCTTTTTCAATTTGTGCATATATCTTTTCAACTTCATTTAGAGACCTGGAACCATAGAGGATAGGTCGCCACTTACATTGTTGTCTCTGCTCCATCACAGCAGGCAATCCATATGATGAGGCATCAGCAACAATTCTAGTTTCTGTGTTTCTTTGGTACAGCGCCAGTGTGGGTTCCAGCAGATCTATTCTTTCAGCTTACTCACTGCATCTATTTATGCCGTACCCCACACCCATTCATTTTTCTTGTGCAGGAGTTCTCGCCAAGTGTGGAACGAACTTCATCACGTAATTTACCATGCCCAGAAAACTACGCAGTTCTGTGGGGTCAGTCGGTTCTGGCATCTCCATTATTGCCTTAAGGCTGTCCCGGACGCTAGCATTAAAGATAGGGTGAAAGTGGATTCATAGCAAACACAGCCAATGCAAGATACAAATGTGAAATAAACTGCAAAATAAGAGATTTACAACACGATTCTGGCAACAAGGATAAAATGTTGTTTTTGAAGGCAAACTATTTTTTCCCTATTTTTTAATGTTATAAGAACCTCAGAACTAACAGGCTATTAGAAGTACGTTACATTAGTTTCAATTGTTCGTTTTATCAAGATAAATGCATCAGAAAGGTCAGTAAGGGTATATAAGTAGCTTTAACACTGTTTAAACTGTGAGTGAAAGAAAAAACTGTTGAGGTCATTGTGGCTGGCGTGGCTGGGAAGCCGTGTGGCTGACACTCATGTGGAGTTGGATGGAGACGAGTCAGCACACATGGGTTGCCATATACTATCTCGCCCACTCAGTGACCCAGTGCGTATGAAGCTTCTCTGCGGAAAATACGTTCTGCCAAACAACATGAAGAAAAATAAGCCTATCAAACACATTTCTCTATCTACAAATAGGAAGTTTGTAAGGAAGAACATGGTTCGAGTTCGTGCTGCAAAAATGTCGAAATCCAAATACAGTAATATGACAGTTTATTGAAATTATGTGTATTCAGAAATTGTAGGCCTACTTATTGAACTGTCTCACAGAATGTAATCACTTTGCTCTGTGACATTAATGACTATTTTTGATCTGTGCCATTCAGAACCTCATCAATTGCATACCAAATATTATACTTGATTTTTAATCTGTTAAGACATTTATGTAGTAGATAGGGAAAATACAGGCGGCTTAGCAGCTAATGATTTAGAACCGATGAGAATTAATTATGTGACTTTAGAGCAGTAACAGAATGTAAGAACAGGATAAATTTGGAGATCTTCAAGAAAATCCAATGATGGTTCCCATATGCGAAAAATCGGGGTTCACTCACTGGGAATCGAACATGGATTTGGATTGCCGTGGCAATAAATGAAGAGATTTTGGCGGCTTGTAAGATATGGTATTATGAGCGTGGTGAGCCAATGATGGTTAATGATGTGAATATGGATCAGCACCAGAATGTAAGGGCGTTGGAAACGGGTGCTCTCCGAGAAAACCTACCAACCAACTACATTGTGCTGCACGATTCCCATTACCGAAATTTCTGAGTTATCTGGCCTGGAATTAAACCTGGACTGACTTGGTGGAAAGCGAGCAATATGACCACTTCACCGCCGTCGTCCCAAGATGAATAGTAAAATAATGGAGGAAATATATACTTCAATTTTGCTCTTTGAGTCACATCCAGATACCTGATGTAAGATCGAAACTGCGAGCAGAAACAAATTACTACTGTAAGCTGCTCTTTGCTGTTAGTGGTGGTATAAACAAAGTGTAAATAATATGACAGTAAAAGTAAAGAAAATGAGTCAACCGAGTCAACAAAATGTTATTCCCCTTACAGAGCGATAATGTGTATAGTAGCAAGCATTGTCTAGATTTCTGGTTATCTGTGGCCGTGGTACCAACTGAACAGTGGATAAAATCAGCTGATTTCACATTAATTCTACTAATAAACATAAAGAACTACAGTACACAACGTCAAACCTACTCCCAGTTTCATGATAATATGTCATAAATAAGGTAAACTAAAATAATTATAACGAAGAAATATGAGACATGGCTACCTACTGAAAATTAAAAATTAATTCCATAGTTTATATTAAACAGTTTTACGAAAACACCAACAACATATATAGTAATCAGTCAATGTATCAATTCCATAATATTCTCGTGATTAAAAGACACATTAAAATTAACCGTCCAATTAAAGGTGAGACGCATGAACGGTTCTGCAGCATCAGTGCACTTATAGAGTTGACGAAATGTGAGACAACTTTATTATGAAGTATCGCCTGGAACAAAGTGTGGGAGGAACAGAGTATCGCCGTGAAAACTCGTCGATTGAATGCATCGTCAAAGCATAAATCCCACATGCGAAAATATGACAGATTTATCCAGGTATCTAACCAGAATGATACTAATAAGAGAATATCAGTAGCCCCTGGACCACTACGACTCCATCATTATTGAAAGTGTGTTTTGTCAGTAATAAACTAGTGGTAATAAAGTAAACGAGTAATGGAGCATCTTCTGTTTACGATTTTTTTAACTGTGTGGTCTTTATTAGTAACTCATTGGTGCTTAAGCTTTTGTTTCGGAAAGTGTTGCCATTGCCAAACCGTATCGCTGTTGAGAATCTTATACACATTTTGTAAATGTTCATTAGCTAACATATTTATAACGTCATTCAAAGTTTTTAATGTGACCCCAACTTGATATTTGCAATTATTGACATCGCCAGGCAATGATATCTTAATCATTTATATTGAAAAAAAAAAGTAATATTTGAACTTGGAATAAATTGTGACATGTCCATTCATGAAAGTAAACTTTTCTCGGGGGATTTCCTGTTTCCCCAGCCCTTCCATTCCGACGCTTCTCCATACTCACCAGTGCTAAAGATCTATATGTTAAGCACTGACGAAAATCTCTCACTCACTCAGTAGGGTCAAAAGGGAAAATCTAACACAAAATTCCTATACAAATAACACAAATATTATAAATGAACTTTTCTTGTTGTTGCTACATCTGTTGAGGATATACAGATACTATCTAAATTTGTCCAAAAAACTCTGGCAGGTGAAAAATAAATCAGTTGGTGCCTGAATGTAATAATATGGAAGAACTAGCTTTTGAAAATCGAATTTTAAAACTGTATTTTTTCAAAATATTGGAAATGAAATAACATAAAATACAAAACTCTGAACATTGCTTTATCATATTGAGATCTTCTAATTCACAGGAAGTACCTTCAACCCCTATGAAAATAACAAGGGAGGCTTCCTTCTAATTGCATACAACTTGTGTAGCATCTGGAAATTCAAACATTTGAAGAAGGTTTATTAAGTAATGTGACGAAAATGGTCCTCTTGATGCAACTGTTTAGGACTTAGCGTTTCCTTTAAAAAAAAATTGAGGATAATGAGTAACAATATAGGGCCTATAATATAGACAATACTTAGTACATGCACATCATTTTTACGTGAGAAATTACTTCCTAGAGTTTGTCGTCGTTAGTTAATGAGTAATAAAGATTGCACACAATGAAATAGTAGACGTGTTTTGACGATTCAGTACCGGCCTTTGACGTTCAATACACGCACAAAGTTACTGCTGCAGCGATAGTATTACAAGCTCATTAACATATGGTGAATAACATGGGACTCAAGATTACAGGAAAAATAACATTCTTTGCAGATGACTGTGTGCTGTACACAGAGGTAGGCAGTGGAAACAACTTGCAAGCAGATATTGTCTTGGACAGAGGAGAACAGAGTGAAGATTAATGTTCGCAAGACTAAGTTGGTGAGGTTTACTAGGAAAAGAATGGTGAGCAGATGTGTATACAAATGGAATGGGCAGGAAATAGAGGAAGCAGCAGAATATTGGTACCTAGGCATTGTGTTGCAGGCTGATCTGAGGTGGACAAAACAGGTGGAGAGAGTAATTAAAAAGGGAAGGAGGGCTTTGGGCCTACTGGGAAGGGTGTTCAAGGGAGTTAGTGGGGAAGTGAAGGAGATGGCATATTGCACAATGGTTCGGCCAGTGTTGGGGTACGCAGCCGCAGAGTGGGATCCATATGTGGAGGTACAAGAACTAGAGAAGGGCTGCTAGATGGGTAATGAATAAATGGAAAAAGCAGGAATGTGATGGTGAGGAGGAAAGGAACTTAAGACCTACAGTGATGATGCAGGAAATGGGATGGAAGCCACTGAAGGACATGAGGAGAATAGAACGATTGATCAGGATGTACAAGGTGATAAATGGTGAAGGTGGGTGGAGAGGATTGTTCTGCAGGCTTACAATGGGATCATTCAAGGGGAGAGGAACCAACAGTGAAAAAATTCAGAGGGTATGGAGGTGAATGGAGAGGGGTAGACAGTCTATGCTTGTAAGGACGGCAAGGGAGTGGAATGTCCTGCAAAATGAGTTGGTGACTGTGAGAGGAGCTGGAAGGTTTAGGAAGGGACCGGAGGGCTGGTAGCCCAATTGCGAGAATGACTTATTATTATATTATTATTACATGTTGTTTGCAGTGAAGGTCAATCATCTGATGTGTGCCGAGAGCTCACTAGGCTCCGTACTTAGCTGGATTTTCTATTGTGATTTGAATGAAAACAATAAGTTCTAGACATTGCAACAGCAGGACCATTTTTGTTGCGTATGTCATATTACTCAATAAACCTTCAAATGTTTTAATTTATTGACACTAGACAAGGTGTACGCCATTATATTACAGCCACCCTTGTTATTTTCTAATGGTGAATGGTGAATAACATGATTCAGTGGAATAAAGCATTGTGCAGAATCTAGGTATTTCCTGTCATTTAATTTATGGTATTTTGGGGGGAAATTATTTTAAATTCGATTGTTATAAGCTTATTTTTTCCTTAATACAAGTTTAGGCAGAGGGTTTTCTGTGTATTTTCTTTTAATTTTTTCACAAGGAATCGCCTGCGGTGTTTGTCGATCAAATTAAGATACTCTATAAACAGTGAATCAGCTCCTCTCATATGTTTATGTGTATTTTTGAACGCCATTACCGTTCTTTTTAAGCTCATTAAATTATTTTTTATTTTTTACGTAGGGCACATGTCGAAGTGGCCTCTCCAATTACTGAAATTATATTTTCACAAACATAATTTTCATTTTAATGTCATATTTGTCACATATTTATTTGCAGTTTTCTTGTATGGCTAACTTGTTTCGTAAACAAATTTCAAGCTGTTGTCTGATATTGCTGCTATTGTTTTAAGTGTTTGTGTTCTCTCCTGTTTCATTTCCACGAGTGTAATTGCTATTGAAAGAGCGACCAACGATGCACTGAAATATTGAAAATGCTCTAAATACTGTAAACATATTTAAAAATTGAATTCTCGTTATATAGTCATATGTAATGTCTTCACTAACATTATTTCATGTGCCATTATAGAACAATTTATAAGTAGGTATATTTATAATTATGCCAGATCTGAATTAAACATTTATTTAAAAAAAACCCACAAAATACATTTATCCCCTAGCTCTTGTTCCAGTAAAATTGTGACTAGATGGTAACAGTATTGCAGCATTGACATGAAGTCGTTGCTACAAGCGTATTCATTCTTAAACGTAGGATAGAATAATTATATTTAATCAAATGACTTTTAATGGAATCAAATGACTTTTTTCTAAACAAACAATGGCGCAAAGTTGAATTCGGGAGGACCGGGGTTCGATACCCATCTCCGGCCATCCTGATTTCAGTTTTCCAGGGTTTCCCGAAATTGCTGCAGGCATGATTTCTTTACAGAAGACATTACCGATTCCTCTCCCAGTTCCTGCCATTGTACAAAGTTGTCTCTCATCATCTCTAACGACCTCGCTATCGACAAGACGTGTAGCCCTTTTACTTTACCTTCTAAATGAGTGAAATAAACATTGCAGAAGAATATTCTCTAAAGTTAACATTTCAAAACTAAACTTATGACTTGCTTGATGACAGTCTGACATATAGAATTAAGGTTTCTTGTGAAAATATACAAAAATCATAACTACAAGTAAATATAAGTGAATTGAGAATATAGGACAACTCTTCTAAGGAACTCAGAGCCAGTGACGGCAATATTGATGACTATGAAGTAGAAACGAAACTGCAGGCACGTAGCCTGAAAATTTGAGGGATTATCTAGATAAATTTTCTATCTCTATTTAAGTAAAAATTATGTATTAAAAGACTGTTATATCCGTATAATTATACTACTGCTGATAATAGGAAACTAGATATGTTTTATTTCTAGTCTCTTAGTAGCAATTTAAAATCAACCATAGCAGTGTGTGGTACTATATGTTACAAGCAATGGCCCTCGAACATGTGATGCAATTTTCCTGACTACGTTCTAGGAGAAAGCCAAGAAAGGCTGACAACCATTCGCATCCCCAGGCACTATTGTCACACAGGTAAAACCGAAGGTATTATCTCCTGTGTTCGATCTGACGTTGCTGCCTCCTTCCTGTACTATTGTGGCGACACAACTGTACGTTTAGAATATGAGCAATCTCTCACCATTTGTGTACTTTTTTGTGCAGGAAAAATATTCACGACAATTTAATTTAGTTATTATTGCAGGCATATGCTACATTTTGCGAAAACAAAAGCAAATATAAGTAAACTTTTACGCTGTTGATGTTTAAAAATAACCACTGTCTTACCTTGAGTTCCTCAGCAGTTTTAAAATAAAACCTTACTACATGTGCTTTGATGATATTCGAAAACTAATGAATTGTACAGAATTTTATAATATTTGTATTCAACTTGTATATATATTATTTCATTGGCCGACCTCCACGTAGTAATTGGTTACACGCGAGCTTATAATACAAAGCATTCTGGGTTTGGGTCAGTGGTAAGATAGGAATGAGAAATTAAGTTGTATTTTTCAATCTGAATCTACTGGACAGAATTTTCTATCAGTGAAGAAACATTTTTCAAGGAGATTTTTTATTTGACAAAAATAGAAATTCAAGTAATTTTGGTCAGTTTGGTGCTGGCAGGTGCAGCTTCATGCGACGCCAACATCCTGGCTTTCTCACCCCCCATTTCTACGCGTGAACTGGCTGACTGGCATGGGAGGGGTGGAAAGCCAGCTCATAGAAATAACCTTGCAATAATAAAGGATTAGTAATGATTGTTTGTAACATAAGTAACTGTAGGATGGTAAGGTTGGTGGAGCCATGGCCCTTCATTACAGAACCATCCCAGTATTTGCCTGAAGCAATTTCGGGAAACCATGGAAAACCACAATTAGGATGGCCGGTGCTGGGGATAGAGTAATGTAGGAATAGGTTAGAAGTATTCGTCAATTTATGACTGAATATTTTTTTTATATATAATAAACATGACTTTGGTGAGCGATCACTGTCTGTTGGCAGGACTTTTCTAGAGAAGCTGTTTTCTGACTGGCCCAAATAACCAATCCTGGGAGGTGAACGGCATGTGTAGGGAGAAGTGTGTGTTTTTCTCCAGATGTAGGGAAGGATGAGACATGTTCACATGTCACTGGGAGGTTAAGATGTTTCATCAGAAGTTGCAAAATCATATTTAATAAAGGATAGGGAACTGCCGTAGAACTCAACACAATTTCTCCAAGTATTATCAGGATTAGTATTTGTATTAAGTATTTACAAGTCAGGGCTGCAGACCACTGACAACAATCGCTCAATTAATGCCTTTCGATGATTAAGTAAAGAATAGCCCAGAGCATTGGATGTGCATTTATTCGTGTTAGAGTTATGACTGTGCAAAATAATCTAGGCAAAACAACTTTTGATGTAACCAGTCGTGCCCTGAGAGCTCTGCACAAACTCTGCTAACCCAGTATAAGTGAATCAATTTGAATTGGTTTAAGTACCCCCATGACTTCTTATTCAGAACATTTAATTATCAACACAAGGTAACAGTGCAGTTAGGAAACATGTTAAATTTTTTTGTAAATAGTCGAATAGTAAGAGTATGTCTTGTCTCTTGGAATGGTATGTTTAGTTTGACATATATGTATTAACATAGTGTGTATTCATTTGTATCTTCGGTACATTCTTGCACCAGAATTTTTCTCCCTATAATGTTTACTTCAAAAATTTTTTTAGAATGTTATTGTGACCAATGTCAAAGCATCTGAGAAACCCCGAAAAATTTCGTAGTATGAACATTGTTGGTTGCCTATTTGTGATAATTATAAAATTGTACTTATCATGTTAAAAAGTTGTGTTTGTTATATATTGTATTAATAGTTTTTTGTTCACTTTTTTAATAGCATATCTGTGAGCCATGACGAACAAGAAGTGTAAAAATTGTGGCTGTTCGGAGATAGATGTTGACCCATCTCGCGGAGATGCAGTCTGCACAAACTGTGGTGTTGTCCTTGAAGACAGCATCATTGTTTCAGAGGTTCAGTTTGAAGAAAATGCTCATGGAGGTGGTTCAGCCATTGGTCAGTTCGTGTCCTCTGAATCGACAGGAGGGGTTACCAGTTTTGGTGGCTGTGAGTACCTCTAACTTTATGAAATGTTTTGTGTTAGTGAAAAAGTTGGACATTATTCTTATTGTCTTTCTCGTGTAACTTTTCTATATTTTGACATTTCTCTTATTAGAATTGTGATTGGCAGTTCTATTGTTTGGAGCTTTAAACCTAACTGACTTCCTGGATAAGCACTGTCTCTACACAGGGGCGTCATTTGGGGCTACAGGGGGGGGGGCAAATGCCCCCCCCCCCTGGATTTAGAATTTTATGTGTATAAATATAGTTTTTGTATTTTTAAATGTAAATAATGCTAAATTAAGGACATAAAACTGAAGTTTTATTATTAAAGTATCTAATTTATACATGCTTAATTAATAAAAAATATGCAACAAGGTCACTGTCGCCAGAAAAAAAAATCTTGCCCCCCCCCCCCCCCCTAGAAAAACCTGAAATGTCTCTACAGTTATATTTACAGACATACTTCTCAGAAGTGAACTCTCAAAATATGGAATACTTATATGAGAAAGACTATACTGTAGTTCTTTTTTTTGATATATGCTTAAGAAGTAATTTAAATTTAGTTTTCTTATTTGTTATGTACGTTCTGATAAATGCTAATTAATAATGTGTAGACACAGCAGTGATGTAGCTTAACACTAATGTAGAAGCAGCTTTTGTTATTACTATAAGCATTATTGGTGGAAGTTTATTTTCACAGTTTACTGACTAATTTGTTGGATATGTTTACAAAGTGTATGGAGGTACAGTAAAGTTTAATTACAATGAACTTTTTTAGAGTGAAGTTTTTTTTACTTAAAATATAAATAAATAATTTCCTGTTAACTTAGTAATATAATGTAAAATGTGTTCAGTTTAATAACAAAGTTTTAACGCATAATAAACAATTCACTAGTTTTATCATGTTATTTATGACATGATGCCAGTGTAATCCACTTCTCTCTCAACCATTATATTTGCATACTGTAGATTAAGCTTACATTTCCTTTCACATTTGTAGGCCTGCATAAAATTTTTTTGTTTGTGGTTTTTATGAATGGATTTATTTTTTTTGCTGTGAAAGTAATCATAGCTACTGTTAAAAATTAATTTATATTTGAAACAGCCTTGTATTTTGTTAAAATTAATATGTATGGAACTCAAGTTTGCTCATATATTTATTTTATCTTTCCTATTTTAGCATTCCATACTGGACTGGGAAAGGACTCTAGAGAAATTACTTTGAAAAATGCTAAGAAGTCCATTTCTAATCTTGCACAACAGCTGAGGTATGATTATCCTTTTGTCTTGATAGCTTGTAGTTACATTAAGATAAAGTAATATATTTGGTTAATATTTGTCTAGTATTTTTATCTCTGTGTTGTCAATTTTGGAGATTTGCAAGGTGGTTGGGATGTGAAAACAATTCATAGTTGTAGAGTGGAAAAACTAAATGACATTCGTCAAACAGCTGAAAGGGATAAACAGTTCTGCAAGTGCTGTCAAATGTGCAGTGGGGGAAGAGGGGTGCCTGTTGACTCTTGTAAAAGTTGTTAGGAAAATCATTGGAAATGTAATCCTGCAGCAGCACATAGGTGCTGACACATTAATTACTTGGATGCAAGAAACTCAATACTGTATCTTCATCTTTTGTTGATGATATTGCATATTGTATTTTTTTTTTGTGGTTAGCACTTCGTGCAAGCATGTTTGTGGATGGACTTGCAAGCATTCATGTATCAGGAACGTTTAAATTTTGTATGTATATTTTGCAAAGTTATATTTTTAGTAATGAATTACAGTAACTAAGTTATTCTTCTATCGTCAATCAACCTACTTTTGTTTAATTGGTATTATTGATTCCAAGAAACAAGTCATACCAACTCTGTTACTGTTGACCAAGCTGTCAACTAGTAAGAAGCCTTTGTACAGGATTTAATTTTCCCCATTTGCGGTGCGGAGACAGAGGAGGGAATAGGTTAGTTGCTACACTCAACTACAGTATAACCACCATTCCTCCTGTTTGCAATATTCTAAACTGGCATGCAGGTTTTTTTGTTGTAGGTAGCTGGTTTTAGCTATTTTGACAAGCTCCAAAACCATGTTTGTGATAAATGTACTATATTTTCAAAATTCAAGAAGCATACTTTGAGATGTATTTTTTTAGTAATCTAGATAATTGTAATAATTATGTTTATGAAGAGGCAAGATTTAATGGTGTTATTTTAAGGTAAATTTCGTTTTTAAAAACCAGATTCGAGTGTTATCAGTTTTATTATGAAAGACCTTTATAAGTGATAACTTGCTTATCAAAATAATAATAATTATTCACGCACGAGAGACACTAATTATGTTCAATGCATCATTCTAAAATATTAATAAAATAATTAATGGGAGATATTATGTACATACAGATTGGTTTGCTGGTTTTGTGAACTAAACAACAAACAAACATGAACTGCAACTAGTCTTAGATATTCATGTAATTAAAAAAACAATTTCAACACAAGCAGAATGGGCAGGGACATCGGAAGTACTGGTAAGTTGGGGTAGCGAAATTGAATTGAGATGAGGGTTGACACCGATCCTCCCTAATAAAGCGGGGGTTCGGGGGGTAAATTTTGGATTTCAAGGTTCAAAAATTGTGCTGTTTAAGCATGTTTCCTACCTAAACACTGAATATACGGCTGGTTAATTTATTAATGTGTTTTACACATAACATTTGTTTGTGTGGAGTGTTTTATAAATATTTCTTCATCAAACCCATAGCTTTGAACCCTTAACATTTATGCACAATTGGAAATATGTACTCAACCTAAAAATAATAACTTTGCAATAACAACACAATTGGAATCACATAATGCTCTATTTCTGCATATCATTTTAACATGCTTATTTTAAAATATGTAACTTAAGTGTGAGTTGAGAACAAACCCCACAATGCAACGTCTAGTTGTTATGGCTGTAGGGCATGACCAGGGCAATCCATCAAACTAGTAGGTTAACATTAGTAGGTTTTCTTGGATGGTTGTTAGACACCTCTTCCACTGTGAGTCCAAGAGCAAGCAATGTGTGACACAATACATGCGAAGATTGTTTTACCGATAACCAGTTCCTCCCTCAAACTGCTGCTATGTGGAGGTGTAGTGCAGGCAGTGTGGCCAACAAACGCAGAGTTCTATTACGTGTAAGGGTAATTCTACTACAAGATAGAAAGTTCAATGTTATAAGTTTGTAACAGGGAAAGTTTCTACAGCTTAAGGCGCCCGCCTGGTGGCAGTGTGTTTGTGTGAGTGAGGTACGGCATCAAGGGCAATGTTGACAGCTCATCTGGCGCGGTATCGCCTCTAGCGCAAGACACTGAAACGGCGTGCAGTGGTATCGTACGACTCTCGCCTGACTGACACTTTCAGTGCTGACCCCATCTTTTTAATGGTGGAAAATTTTAAGTAAAGTCCAATACATCTCTCTATTGTAGTTTCACATGAATCCCTTCAGTAGTTGTTTAGATATAATAGATTGTAAAAGCAGATTTTAGCTGTTTTGAAATGGTATATCTAATTATCGTGATGTTTTGAAACTGCTATTCCAATGTCGTTTGAATTGTGTGTTCTTTTCGTAAATGCACGTGTTAGAAATACGTTTGGTAGTTTCTTTGATAAAAGCGTTCTGCTAGCACGCTGCAACGCTGGTTACAAGGCAAGCAGGCGGGCGCCGTTGGTAATTTAAAACGCGAAATCGGTTTCTTTTCACTTTTAAATTAAATTACTTCTATTATTTCCAAGTTTATTTAAATCTCATTTTACTATAATTTCGTATTTATTTGGTACATTAGCGATTGAAGCGAAACTAGTGGCAGAAATTTTCCCTGTGCCAAACGCTTATGTTATAAAACAAATTTTCTTTCTAACCTGTAGTATAATTAACCTCAGTTGAACTGAACACTTCGTTTTCACGTATAATGTCACAGAAAAAAAGTTTGGGATATTCAAAAGTAAATACAAGTCTACGTGTATTTTTATGCACTGGTGCTAATTTCATAAATAATTATTCTAAAATTATTTTGTTAGTGACATGGCAGTAGTAACGTACCTTAAATGAAAGATGCATAAGTCAGATCATTACTTTAAAGAGATCAGATAAAGAGTAAGTACATTAAGATAAATATTTTACATTTGTAGACAATTAGTAAGTTTGATTAATACTTTCACGTTAGAAATGAACAGGATAAGAAGTTGAAGCTATACACACAAATTAATAGTTTTTTTGTGATTATATTTTCAATTTCAAAAAAGTGCAATTTTTATTTATTTTATTGAAACATTAGACAAGCTTTATTGTGTTTAGTTTAATGTCTTTGTATATTTGTTGGTAAAATAACAAGAATGGTAATTTGTATACAGATGTTCCGTGAAATATATATGCAAAATAATTCAAACATAGTGTTTTTTGTTTTTCAATAATTTTTGTTAAGAGTTGGTGTACTGTTCAAAACCATACTATTTGAACTACGTACAACATGCTTTACACCTAAGGTGCTCTGATTTGTATAACTCCGAAAAGTATTTTCACTTTGTAGTATATATACGTTTTATTGTGTATATATCATTCAACATTCTGCAAACGAATGGTTTCAAGAATTGTCTGAATATGTCATTGGTAACAATGAGTTATATTTTGAAATAAAAGTTCCCTCCCTCTATTTTACTCTAAACTGATCCGAATGCATTGCATATTGCCACTGGTTTAGCACACATAAATATTTTTCTCATTTGCAATATGGTTAACAAATGTTGTACAAAGATATTTTCAGTGATTTCCTTTTCAGCCTTGAATGAAGACGAAAGATATCCTTTTATGTGCTACCAAAATGATGCAACTATATTAATCATTTCTACTAATAATCAATGTATTCATCTCATACAACTCCTTATAACTTTACTTATACTGTACATTGTGTTACAGTAAAATTTTAATGGTTTTTAGTAGAGTTATGATTACTTTATAAAAATTTGGTAATAATGCATTGAAGCGGTCATTTGGAAATAAGCAGTTTAGAGACCTAGAATAGATGGCAAAACAATCTCCATACCTTCCTTAGTAACACACTAAAGGCGCGATGGTATCACATGATTGAAAAAAATTTTTTGGGGGTCCGAAGTTACAATTGTAGCTAATGTGGCGAAGTGCGAAACTTCAACAAGCCAGTGTGAATAGTACTGTAGAGGCCGTCGCTAGGCTTCGTTAGAGTTGATTCAATAACAGCGCATGCGCGTACATACTTCTCGACAAACCTTTGTGTGTCCGCGGAAAATATGTGACACACTAATTTGTCACTGGTACTTCGGAAACTGGTTACATTTTGCATCTTATGTTATTATAAGTACATATTAATGAAGATAAATTCTATTGTTTCGTTTCGCTCAAAAGCTTTGTAATTGTGTTTTTATCACACAGTTTACAGGTACGCAATTTTCAATAGAAGTATTTTCAAAATGTAGATCGTTCTAAACATAATATTGTGAGGAACCAATTGAGAAAAGGGAACAAGTTTGTTAGTTTATCAGATGAGTGAAAGAATGCCTTTAATCATGCGGTAAGGATGAGTGAGGTGTCATTTTATTTTGTATTTTGTGTAGAGTACGAGTATGCTAACCTGGAAATATAAATCGGAAGCTTCCATATTGGTTTTAAAGAAAAAGTAAAGGTATATAGAAATTTCGTTTTACAGGTTGGAATATTCGTAATCTAGACAAAGAACTGAATAAAATGTCACCTCACTCGTCTTTACCGCAGGACTGGAGGAATTTTCATGAGAATTGGGCTCTAGTTGATAGATCGGGCCCTGCAGATAATCCCTGTCAGTTTTGGTAACGTGAGTTGCCACTTATTATCCTTTCATAACTGCTCTGCGTTCACTCAAGGTACTGGGGATAGAAGCAACATATCTCCACAAGTTGATGTCCTGTTTTCATCGGGTAAAAAATTTAAATTATTTAATTTTGATTACTGTTTTTACAGGATAATAATTATTCCAGAAATGTTCAGATAGCAACATGCTATAGAGCATGGTAAGGTACAAGTCTAAGACATGGTTTTATGTGTTATTCATGCTGCATTACTCTACTACAATTTATTAAATCATTTAAAAAGGCTTATTTTCCAGATTTTTTCTTTAAAAAAATTAGATTTTTATACATAGGCCTATCAAATGTCATAGACAATTATATGTCATTACAACACATACTTCTGAAAACTGTATACTTTTAACTTTATTCATTCTCTCAAAAATTATTAATAATGGTACACATGTTTCCCACTGTTTTACATACCGTACCAAGCACCCTTAATATGCTGCATGTAATTATTTTAGTACATCAAAAATTACCTTCTACTGAATAAAGTGAACTATCACTGCAATGTTTATCACAGTGATTTTACACACTAGTCACGTATGCAAATATTTGTCAGTAATTGAAATTGCTGAATTGTTTATCTCATTATACCAAAGACTTGTTTCAAGAGATGCAAACTCAGAAAAATGTAACAGCACAATTTATGAAATTCTTAAATGATTTCCACTTTGTCACTTAATGCCATCCGCTTTGTCACTGAATGCGGAACACACATTTCCTTCCGGTCGTTCGACAGACAAATTCATTCATCGCATGACTAAGGTCCAATGTTTCTGTGCGCTTTTGATGTATATGAAGCAGTGACAAATGTGTTGGACGTTTTTGAGACATCTCTGCACGGAGATATGTTTCGCAGTGCACTGAAAGACCTTTCTCCTGTAGAAGCTGAAGCTGTTACAGAGAGCTGTAGGCACACTAGTCTCTCCACCTGATCAAATATAATTCTTCCTTGACGTGGCAAATCTCTCAGAACCTAAACAATTTATTTTACACAGCAGACACTCTTATGTAGAATCGATGGCAGCATAACAAGTTTCGCTGATAGTTTGAGTAAATCAAAATCTTCATTTGTATATACTGAGATGCTGATCTACTACTTTGTCAGATATACACTCCTCTTTTGCTGCATAATGTGTTTTACATTTCACAGAAAGTAAAAGCTTTATTCCTGGTTGGTCAAAGCGATCTTCAGTTTCATTTGTGAGTCTGTCAATAACCGCAAAATACTCTTTACGCAAAGATCCTCTCTCGTCTAACCTGGCAGGTGAAGATGTATTAAGAGAATACTCGTTGCTATTTGGTGCAACTATGACTCTCAACACTTTTGGCAGTTTTTAGTTTTTAATTATCTCCTCTGGATTTCACTTGTTCCCACAAGTTATCAAAAGTGTCATCATTCCGTAGATTCAGCAAATAGGTTTTCAGTATACCTGATGTATTTTTTGCTCCAGCAACGGTATAATCAGGGCTCTGAATGGCTTTGGCTAGTTGTTCACATGGTCCAAAAACAGGTGATGAAATCTCTAATGCAAGAAGTGTTTAAAATTTCTGTAATTTCTTCAGGTAACCATTCATGATGTTGCTCTTGTCTTCTTTTTAGCGGTACTTCATCTTGCAAAGTACTCATTGTTGTTTCAATGACTTGAGAATAGTTGTCAATAAATCTCTTAATATATTTTTGCCATTGGGTTGTGCATAGGTGCAAAATACATTTTGTTCCACTGGTAGTGCTTTCACTGTTTTTGTTGCATGGATTCAGAACCGCATTCGCGTAAGCAGTTTACGCTTTGCAGACTCCAAGATGAAATTGGAAACATCTTTCAATACTACGAGCACATCACAAATAATTTAATTTTTCCTCCCTATTTCTTGCAATGCCAAGTCCAAAGCATGATTTGAGTAGTGAATATTGCCTTGGGCTGAACTTGCGTTATCTTGATGCGAACTCCTGTTTTCACCCTGACATATTCACTGCTCCATCAAAACATATTCCTCTGAGGTTGCTGGTGCTCAGGTTCATACGTGTGAGGAAATCCATGATAATAGAAAAGATAGTATCAGCTCTACTGTCAGTGCAGTTCCCTAAAACACTTCATTGACAATAAGTGAAACTGGATCCACAGATCTCAGGCAGATAATAAATTGCTCCTGCTCTGATATGTCTGTGGTGCCATTTGCAATAAGACCATAATATGTACTCTTAACATATTCTGTTAACTCACGTTGGAATCATTTTGTTCTGCATGTTTTCACTCAACCATTTGTTACGCTTAGTAAGCCAGTTTTTATGACAAGGTTCTTCCAGGAGTTGCATGAGATTTCCAATATAGTGTTCAAGACCCTGAATAGCCAGACAACTACAGTCTAAATATTGAATAGAACTGAAAATTGTTCTTAAAGCTACTCTAGCTTCTCTTTGTTGATTTCTGGTCTGCACACTTATTTGTGAGATGAGAAGCCTAACTTTGAAATGATGCAAAACATGATGCACAGAATCTGTACGGCATTCACTTTTCTCCTGAATTTTAAATTTCTTGCCGGCTTTGCTCCAAGTTTTAAACCCGTCTGATATAAATGCACTTTCAGAATGCATACTTTTTTTGCTTCCCGAATTTGCATGCCAGCATACATTGGTAGCAGAGGACATGGTCACATTCAAGCACATAATGTAGCCATTTGTGGTCTTCAAACCATTCACGATGGCAGCATCTTCCATTTTTGTTTTTCGGAAAATGATATGAGGGTGGCGCACGAATAAGGGCGAGACTGTAACGCGCATCTAGAACCGTGCCGCCTCTATGTACGGAACACTGAACTGGGCCCGATGAAATATCGCTATTCAGAGAACTGTTTATGCTATATATTGACGTATGCCAAGTTTCCTGTCAGCATAACTCATACTGTGGCACATTTAAAGAACTCGTAAAATGGCTAAGTAAGAACATACATTATCAATCTGAGAATACAAGCCATTAAATGGATAAAAACTGTTAAATTTTATTCTCGAATATAGCCTATAATTGGCAAATGTCACATGTATTAGCAGTACCTTGGCACTGGATTATTTACAAATTCAGTCTATCACACAAGTTATGTCGTACATTTATATTGATTTCAGAGCAGCTCAACAACGAACGCCACAAATATATTTTACATCACATTAACAATAATCACGTATCACGAGAGTTACACGAGTTAGGGTGCGTACACAAAGGAAGTAAGTTTCCTGCTAGTAGGCTGCAGATGTGGGAAATATGCGCGTTGACAGCACTCGGATGACACGTGTAAAAGCAGGTCTGAATCAGCCGGTCGTACAGCAAATATCTTGGGAGAAATATTTAGCCCAGTTCGTCATCCAATGAAGAATTCATAGCTTTGGAAAATATGATATTTTAAGTTAGCGGAAAGAAAACTGGTGTACATTCTGTAAAAAGAGGCACATTCAGTCATGGCGGCGAATTATCAAAATTTGTTTAAGGAATTGAAGACACACGGCGAAAGATTCTTTAGTACATGAGAATGACACATGAAACTTTAGAATACATTTTAAATAAAGTGGAGTATAGGTTATCGCTTGTGTGTAGGTTAAATTTCTAAGTTTTCTTTCTGCGCTGAATTAAAATGCAACAAAATATAACAAATCACGTAAAATAGTAATGACGACCTATGTATGTTTGCTGATACATTCCATATGAATCAGTTTTTACTCTCTTAAATCACCCCAGTAACCAGGTATGTGACCCAACAGTTTTCCTGTATGCCAAAGTAAGTTATGTCGCACAGGAAAATGTTATTAGATCTTGAAGTTTGTGTTGTAAGGTGTATACAAAACATTATCTGTAATGTTTTCTTGCAATGCGTAAATCACCGGGGTAGTAGAAGGTATATCCTGCAAGGTGCTTTCGAAGCCAGTAGGATATGGACAATGGAAATTAATTATAAAAATGTCTTTTCGGTTGTCTTGCTGTCTTGCAAGGTGTAGCGGACGCGAATTTCAAATTGATAACAGTAGGCAGATGGTGGTACATTTCACGCATCGTACCCATTTAAGTTACTTAACACTAACCAACTTGACGTTCAAGAACCTGCAAGTCTCCTTGGAACAGACATAAAGACTCCATTGTATTAATTGGAAACATAGCTTACCCTCTTCTACCTTTCATCTTAAAACCATATGGCCACAACAATTTTAACAATTCAACAGGAATATTTTAATGATTAAGTAGAGTGAGTGAGAGATTTTGGTCAGCGCTCAACATCAAGGTCTTTAGCACCGGTGAGGGGTGACATGAAGTGGATATGGAGCGACTCCGGAATGTATGGGCGGGGGAACGGGAGATCCCCAAAGATTAAGTAGAGTCAGGTAATGTATTCAATGTACTTTTGCCATGTGTAATTCCAATTGGAGCCTACTATCGAAATGCATCGAAACTGACATCACAGTTGTAGACTGTATTGTTAAGTGCATGCACATTACATAACACCATTTTTGACAAACAAGGTTTTACGAGACACCTCGTTGATCTACAAGTTATTGCTGTAAGACATCAACCGAGCTCGGTGCCGCAATGCCCACAAATGCTGACAAGACTATCAGAGATTGTTTTACAACATTTTTCGCAAATTACCCATGAGGGTACAACCACTTAACTAAATGATGTAGACATACAGTGTATATACATTAAATGTAATGGGACAACACTGTATCGTGCATGTAAATGACACTAAAAAGCTCATGCGGAATGTGAATAACTGATTTTACAAGAAATTTCCCTTAATTCTCTTTTAATGTGTGTGCTACGTAATCCATAATGCTTCAGAGACATATTGATAACATGATATTATAACGACATACCTTGTAACTAAATGTCACGTAAGTTTACATATTATTTTTTTTGCAAAAATGCAGAATGTTGTTTTATATTATTTTTATTTGGCAATGTTAATTATTTGTGTTTTAACTTGATAACTATTTAGTAAAAATTCGTAAAATATTTGTTTGAGATTGTACAAAACTTAATACATAATAAGTTTAATGACCCAGAGCTACACGTCAACAATTGGTCATATTTTTTTTAGAAATCCTATATGTTAATGTTTTATTTTATTTTATGTAAATAGTATTGTGTCATCTTAACAATAAAATAATAAATGCTACTCTTGCACTTTAAAAAAAAACCATATTGATTGAAATGTTGCGTTGCATTCAGTTTTTAATTCTACAAGTGCATGCTATAAGGTATTTCTCCACGTCAAGGCCTCTGTCACCCAAATATTTTGTCCACAAAACATTATATAATTAGGTGAAATAAAAAAGTATATATTCTCAACAACAAATATTCACGCAGTTATATTTTGAATAAGCATTTGCATAGCCTTACCATCCACATTCATTTCTTAGCTGATCTCTTTCTAATGTCTCTGTAGAACATTTCTATTGGCATGCGCTTATCCCACATAGGGCGACTCTGGAAAAAATAGCACTGATAAGAACTTTGCTATCCATTCTTCAACATTTGTGAGAGCACAACCTGCATGGTCCACCTGCGAGAATTACTATCCAATAATTCTGGTTAGCTGGTTGAAGCAGGTGTACCACCGCGGATACGCCCCAACCTGCTTTCATTGTGTGTGGTAGCACTTGATAACACAAGAATTTTCTGAAGTTGGTCCGCGCCGATCTGCACCGGCAGCCTGCTAGCAGGAAAGCAGCTTCCTTTGTGTACGCACGCTTAAGCTGGTTTTACACGACGCAATTTGCATGCAATTTCCACGCAATATGCTGATATTGCATTGGAGCTCAGACACACAATTCTTGGAACTTCACATGCAATGCAAGCGGCGGTGCAATCTCGGCAAATAGAACATGCTCTATATTTCGATGCAAGTTGCGTGGAACAAGCAATGTGATTGGCCATTCTCTGAAGT